>QJSC01019217.1:0-17143 GCA_003697955.1 Calidris pygmaea
AGACATGCTGTATTACAAAATAGAGCGGCTATTGACTTTTTGCTTTTAGCACAAGGACATGGGTGTAAGGATTTTGAGGGAATGTGCTGTATGAATTTATCTGATCATTCATCCTCAATCCACAAACAGCTGGCAGAGTTGAGGGACAACATGCACAAATTTACTCGACAGCACTCATGGCTGGAAGATGTGTTCCAGTCGTGGGGATTGTCAGGATGGCTGTTCGATTTGGTTAAGCAAGGGTTAGTCATATTGCTTGTAGTTATAGTGTTGCTTACTGTTACACCATGCTTATTAACATGCTTAAGTAGAATGTTGGAAAAATCAATGGAGAGAATGTTTGCAGGAGCTTGGGTTGCTCAAAAACAAAAAGGGGGATTTGTGGGAGAATTCTTAGAAATTAATGGTCATCCTGTGAGCACCCCAAGCTCTGGGCAGCTGTTGACAATAGGCCTCTGACAATAGTCCAGGCCCTTGACAACAGTGCAGGCCTCGAGGTTACTAAATGGTTAAGTTGTGATTTGTAAACTAATGAAGCTGGCAGAAAAGGAGTAGCTGTCTTCTGAATGTACTGATAAGTAAGACCTTGAGTAGAATAAAAAAAGGAGAAAAGACTGTGAGTGTAAACAGCTAATAATAGCCAACTATAAAAACATGTAACTAGTTATCACCTGCTAATAATAGTCCACTATAAAGGCATCACCTGGGAATTGTCTATAAAAGCTGAGCTATCTGTGCAATAAAGTGCCATCTACCTGATCACATTGGTCATTGTGTATGGTGTCCAAAGCTTCTGCATCATTACCTTCCCACAGTGAATCTCTTGACAGAAGCATATTACCTTGTGAAATACAGGGCCTTGTGACTATTAGTTAATCTTGCTAAAGTAGTTAATAATTTGCTTATTTGTTGCAGGCTGTTTTGTGACTGTCAACATTCTAAGGTTACCATGTGATTGTTAGACAATGGAGTAACTAGTCTTGCTTATCATAAGAAGAACTAGAAAACAAGATAAAGGGAGCTCAGACAAGGAGACTGGAGAAAACCAGCTTGAAGCAAGGCCGGCTACCAAGTCAGCAAGAAAAGGGAGTAAAACAACCCAGGTTCATCTAGGGGACAACTGATGAAGAGGAAGATACTTCACCAGATGAAGTAAACGACCACCAGAGTGACTGTGGTTCCTGAAAACAGTCAATAAATGGCAGCAAAGGTTGTGGAGAAACTCACCTCCTGAATATGTAATTAGTTCTAAGAAAGGTGGACTTATGTTAATCATGCAAAACTTTTGAAAATATATGCCTGTTGAAATGGTGGTTGGGCGGGAGCACCTTGAGGAAAAATCCCAGTGCGACCCCAGCGCTGCAATAAAGAATACCGCTTGATAGTCACATTGGCTATTGGGTCCAGCTTCTTTGTTTCACTTGGGACTACAACCTGGGACCCCTTGAGCTAACCCAGTCAGTCTCCCCATCCCCACCTGCTGAAGTCTCCCTGCACCAGGCTGGCATGAAAGGACTCCTCCAAGGCTCAAAATTCCTCTTGGATAAAGCGGGATTCCCAAAGGACTGAAACAGAATAGATCTTTTCTAATAGAGCTGAGGCTTTTATTTAGTTTAAATGTTACTGTGCCCTTTTTCCAGAGGGAACCTTTGCAGTCACAGCCTTGATGCTGCCTGGAGCTGCTGCGAGCCTGTGGGCTATGACCTGGGTTTGTGGGAATTCAAGGGCAGAAATATCCTCATTCCTTTGAAGTTGGCATTGACTGTGCTTCTGAATGCAGCAGGGCCAGCTCTGTGCTCCCTGCTCCAAGGAGCTGGTGTCAGAGCCAGATGGTCTCATAAAGCAAAGGGTTTGTCAGATCGTCTGTCCTACCTGTGCTTTGTATACTGGTGCTTTACTTGATCACTGTAGTTTGAAGCCCAGATAAGTCATTTTAGCTGAAGCACTCAGCTCTAGGTATGTCTTCTACTGCCCTGCACTAGTCAGGGAAGGTGGCACAGACACCCATGCCTGTGTGTCCCCTAAGTCCCTGGGGGAGGCCTGTGCTAACCACACTATGTAGCTTTGGGCCCCTTTGTGTGACAATGAGCAGGGGTGAAGGGGCACCTGCTCCTGCCTGGTGCTTGGTACAGCTAATTTTGAGTGAGGAAGGTCCCACAACCAAATTAGCCAACCTTTTGGTAAGCCTTACCTCCCGCAAGAGGAAAGAAATGGTTGGGAACTACAAGGCAAAGGGTGAGTTGAGGGAAAGAGGATGTGACAAAACTCAGGAGAAGCACAAGGTGGGAGCTGCTTCAGCCTCCTCTGAATGCCAAAGGGGCCTTGAGTGGACTTTGCCCTACAGTTCCTTCAGAAAAAATATCCTGGAGAGCAAAGGATGAACAGAGGGGATTGAAAAAAACATTCTATGATTCTATGTTGGAGGACAATGCCTTGTTGGGAGAGGTTAAATTCAGCAGAGCCAGACACCTCCAGGCTGGGAGAGCCCCACAGCTGCTCTCCTTCAGTCCCACCTTAACTGCCTGGGCTTTAAAAAAAGGAAGGCAGAAAAGAAGAGACAGGGATTAAATACTAGTTGGTTCCTTGGAACAGAGCACCAGGTAATTAAATTATTCATAAGCACCTAGGAGAAAACAAAGGAGTGCCTGCCAGTGCCAGATGGTTGAGAACAGGCATCAGACACACCTGATTCCCCTTGAATGTGAGCAGGGCCAAAGCTGCAGGTGCAATGCCACTCAGCTCCAGCAAGGTTACTGGCCCTAAGGAAATGCCACTTAGGTGGGGATGAGATGTGGGGATGCCAATGCCCAAACGGACCAGGAAGTGGTGGTTGGAAGGCAGCAGACCATGGAGGGGTGGCCAGCAGTGATGGAAGAGCTGCGGGAGGGCTATTTTGGGTAGTTCAAGGGGAGCTAGATCTTCAAACTCCTAATGGGGCAGGGTCTGTGCTGGGATGAGTGACTGGGAGCAAGAGTCCTGCGGTAGGGCAATACAGCCCTACCAAAAGAATCAATCAGGAAAAAGAAAACCTGCCAAAAAAAAAAAAAAAAAATCGGGGAAAGGAGCCCCACGGGTATCTTCGGGCGGAGAGGAAGGATCAGGGCCACGCACATACCCTTTCACCCAGGGAAAATGAAGCCTCTGGAGCGCGTCCCGCCAAAGCCGGGACTGCCCCCAACGGAGCCAAACCCGCTCAACGTACTCCTGCCCCTTCTATAATCCTCCCCGCGCGTTTCCCTTTCCTCGGCCACTAGCCAATCGTGAGACGAGGCTAGCCCGGATGGCCGTCGTGGTGAGACTTTCCGCCTGGATTTTCCCATTGGTGGATTTTTACCATTGGCTGCCCGACTCGTGTTGCCCTGTAGAACAGCCACGGCAGGAGCAGCACTGCGATTGGCTGACAGGTGTTGCACTTGGCTAGTGACGATTGGGAAGGGAAAGGAGAGGGGCGGGGCGGAGGAGGGAGGGCGTTCGTTCTTTTTTTTCCTCGTCCCCTCGCTTCCGCCTCTCCGATTGGCTGAGGCGCTGGCCGGGTGGAATTTCCGATTGGTCAGCGCACGCTGTTGCTAGGCAGGTGAGGCAGCGCAGGGCGGGGCTTCTTCTTCCGATGAGTCGGCTCTGAGGTTCAGTCAGCGTGAAGCGCTTCGATCTGTCGCCACCGCTGTGAGTCTGCCCTGAGGAGTCGCCGCCTGCCCTGAGGAGTTGCTGTCGGCCGCCTCCCCTCGCCCCTTCCTCCCCCAGCGCCATGGCCTCAGGATCCGAGTAAGTGTGGGCCGCCCATCAGCAGGCCGCGGCCTAGGCCCTGCCGTGGTGGTGCTGGGCCCGGCTCAGCCTGTCTCTCCTTATTTCGCCTCCGTGCGGCGCGGCGCTGCCGGGGCCGGGCTCGGTGGCGGGCCCGATTCGACCTCCGATCACGCTGTGTCATGCAGGCTGTGAGGAGGTGGGGGTGGGGCCAGGAGGGGTATGGGCTGCTCCGCGCGAGCCTGGCCAGGCGCGTGCCCGCAGGGGGGCCCCGCGCGCCGCCTTCCCTCCATCCTCCCCGGCCGGGCCTCCCCAGGAAGTGTTGAGTCATGGAGGAACCGAGGCCTGGTCAGGTTGGACCTCCCACTGGGTCCTGGTCGTGCGTCCCCGCCCCCCCGCTTCTTCCCCGGGGCCGTTCCGCCTGGGCTAGGCCTCAGCTAGGGAGGGCTTTGTCTTCCAGGTCCCGGAGCGCCGGGGAAAGCGGCGGAGCAGCTGGCGGGGCAACGAAGTGGGGAGAGGCATATCCCGGTCTCCTTCCCGCAGGCCCGCAGCGGCCTTTGAGTCGGGACTAGAAGTGACTTGGCATTAGAAGAGGCGGGTGTGTTGTGCCGGTTTGGCCTCTGTGGCAGCTGAGGCAATTGGCTATATTTTTGTCTCTGGTGTCTTGCCTCACTCTGTTTTCAGTTCTAGGCTGAGGGTCATCTTTTGTGCTCCTCAAAAATGAGTTGAGTAATACTGGTCTCAGCTCCCAGCCCACGTGTGCAAGCCACTTAATTGCCTCTTGAGAGGAGTAAAAATAGAACCTAAAGATAATTTCCTAAATTCAAGAATACTTTTAAGTGAATTGTTGGCCTCACCAGAGGCACTTTCAGTCCCTTTAGTGTCTGTGGTTTATCTTATTTTCTTTTGCAACTCCTGCAATTTAGACCTACTTGGTCCTACTAAGTCAGTTCCAGCAAGGTGTGCCAAGAATTTAGTTTCTGTGGTAGAAGTGATGGTCTTAAAGGCATATTTTGAGTCTGAGCAAGGTGAACAGTGTCTTTTAAAAAAAAAAAAAGCTTCTACTTTTGCAAAATTGTTCTTACCACATAGGAATCAACAAAAGTTACTCTGCAACTGGAAAACAGTTACTTTTTCATTGCAATTTTTGGGTCAATGCTGTTGGCAGCCACTTTGCTGAATTGAGCTTTAGCTCAGGGAGTAGCATTGCAAGAGCTAATAGAGTGTGGTTTCTGAAAAGATTCTCGTTTTCATGTGCATACCTGTCTGAAACAGTATTTGAGAACTTGGCATCTTAAGTGTGGGTATGAACTCACTGCTTGGTTGTCATGTGCTGTTCCAGTAAGTGGCTGCAATCATCGAATATTTCACTCATTTGCTTCAATGGATAAAATGTTTTAATCGATTTTTAATTTTTTTAATACTTACCTGGGGAAAGTAATTCAGTTTATAACATAGAGGTTCAGGGTGGTAAAAAAACATTGACAGGTTTTATCTAGGAAGGGAATTCATGAGGATATTGATAAAAAGGCATACCAGCATACAGAAGACGTGACTGTTTTCACTTTTGATACTCAAGCTGGAATAATTTTGAGTTGGTGACTTTTTATTGTATATTTAGCACAGACTTCCAGGAACAACTTAGTTCCCTCCTTTATGTGGAGCTTCAGAGATTGGTAGTCATTTTCAGAAGAATCAGTAATTACTTTCTGCTTTCACTCTTCATATTGTCCACCACAATGCATAGCCTCTGGGCATTATCACATGCTGAACAAGGGGAGCTCTGACACAGAGAAAAATGATGAAGTGATGTAAGTTGTAAAATATATCTCCTCGCCTCTTCCCTGTGTCAAATGGGGCTATTGAACTGCTTTACTGAGAGAGAAAAGGGGGCTAAGGATGGAAACTGGGAACCTGTTATTGTTGGTCTTTAGGACTAGTACATATTTGCTTCAATTTTATTGGTCTTGTGCTTTATGTGTAAGTTTGGCCATTAGCTGTGCTATTATGTTCTTGCTGCTGGCCTCTGTCTAGGGGCAGGCTTTTGATGCAGGCTTTGAATTTCCTTTTAATTCCAAAGCAGCTCTAAAGCTACATTCTGTGTTCGGTTTATCTCGATGTTGAGTTAGTGAAAGAAAGGTGCGAGAGGGGAAAGTGAGTGTGTGAGGGAGCTGATAAAAGGGGTGAGTAGGGGAGATGATCTAGAGGATTTGCACCAGGCTCTCTCTGACAGGAAACTCACTGAGGAGCTTTAAAAATTACCTAGGTTAGCTGTCTGTCTTGCCCTTTTTTTACCAGCACATGTAGGAAAGTTGGCAGGAGAGAACCCCAACCCATGCCTTAGGCTTTCCTGCTAGGTATTTTCAGTTCAGGCTCTCCTTTCCTGATGCACAGATGTCAGGGATTGTCTGAGCATGGTTGAGGTGCACAGACATATTTTGTTTCATCATCTCAATTACAGCATGAGGAACCCCAAGGAGAGATGCAATGAGGGCAAATGGTGATAATAATATTCTGAACTGATAACTGAAGCTGACTCCATGCATTTTGATGTCTGCATGCTGTTTCTTGGAGACCTTTATTCCATTTTTAATGTCTCTAAGCTTTTCAATTGCTTTAAGTGCAATAATGTACCAACAACATTGATCCGGCTCTCGCTTCTTACTTAGGACACTGCAGATTCAGTTCTTCAGTACTAAAACTTCTCACATTCAGCAGAACTAAGTGGACCTTTTGCTGCACTGTTCAGCCCTGCTGTGTGTCAGGAGGTATCTGAACTTATTTTCCAGATTTATACAGCTTTTGGTTTATTGAAAGTTTTGGTTCGAAAGCTTCCACTTGTTGCCCAATTCCTTTTCCATTTATTTTTATCTCATATCACAGACCATTTTTTAGACTGCACAGCAATCTCTGCATCCTGAGGGACAGACACTCAGTTTCAGTGACAGTTTATGTAGCCAAAGTCTGGCAGCAGTTTCTTATTAAAAGCCCTTTGGATCCACATCTCATGCAGAGGGATATAATTCACGTTCACATTTTGAACAGGCTAAATTGTTTCTTACCGGTGTCCCTTAGCTCAAGTTTTAAAATCTACCTGCTAAATTAATTTCCAGTGTCCAGGAACTAATGTTGAGGCAAGGTCCTTACAGGTAAGTTGTTGTTTTTATCCACTGTTTTAACCACAAGATCCTGTCTGGCCTGACAACGTATTGGTTTCAGTTTTCTTATTGCTCTCTCAGTTTCCTGGAAATCCCAGACCTTTTAGGACTTTACCAAGACCACATTTTAGGTTGAAGATGGAATTCATGAGCTCCTTCCTGAATGTATCCAGCAGCCTTTCTTGTCTCATTTTGGGTTTAGAGAATGGATCTATAACGTTTCACATGGTTATTGAAAGGAATGGATGTTGATTTCTTACCTCTTGCACTCTTTAATGAAGAGAGGAAAAAGGTGACTTTCCCAGTGCTGGCAGTCCTGGGTAGACATGCTTTACAATTCCTTCTTTTATTCACTTAAAATAATGTTGCCTCTCATTTGCATAAGCCCTGGTAGCATGCTGGAAAGCTTGAAAACCTTTTGGAAACAAGCTGGCTGCCCTCATAGGCTTGCTTGGTGTTGTTCCCCCTTTTACATGACAGAGAAAGGAGCCAATACCACATAGTCTGTCTTGGAAAAACCTTTGTCTTGAGGGGTGGGAGGACCTCGGGTAACATCACACTGTAGGTATGTCACCTCTCTCTGATGAACTTTTAAAAATGCAGTGAGCATGCCAAGTGATGCACTGCTGCCACAGTCTGTGTTCGTGCTGTATAGGTGCTTGCTCTGCCACTTCCACTCAAGGTTTGATTTCTTCTGGTTATTTTTTCCCTAAAACAGCGAAATGGAGCCAAAGTGTACAGCCAACACAGTTGTCCACAAAGCTTCCTATTCTCTGCTGGTGCTTGCTGCTTGCTTAGGGCAAAGGAAGACTTTATTTTTTTTTCTTTTTGGTGAGAATCAAACCAAAACTGTACAAAATTTTCTGTTCTGACCTTATTCACTGGCACATCTGGACTACTTTGAGAGAGTAGTCAGACACCCACTAAGGGAAGTTACAGCAGTCTGCTGCTGTTGTGGCTGGCTAATGTACAACTTCCAAGAGCTTCTCAGGAATCAGTTGGTTCAAGTTCATTATCTGTCATATTTCTTGTGGCATAGTGGGCTAGAGCTGCAGTGACTCCTGTGAAGGTATTATGGAAAGGTGCTTATATCCTAAAAAAAAAGAAAACCCCATTTTTCATGAGCACTTGAATATTTCTACTGGCTTGCTAGGTTTAACTAATAGGCCTCAACAGGCTAAACTCTTACAACTCTTCCTGTCAGGGGAGCTGCAGCATTGTTCTTTAATTCCCCTATTTATCTGGGATTTGACACCGAATAGACTTGAACTTTTGTTTCAGTGGCAGTGGTTACATGTGATTTCAGGTGAGTCTGACATTCTTTTAGGCAAAACATTTTACAGTCAGCAACATCTCACTGATCGCTTATTTCCATAGATAGCTTCATAGCTATTTCCATTTGAGGCTAGTAAACTTATATTTAGTTATAATATAGTTATATATATTATTATAGTTATATTTGGTGACAGAAAGCATTCTGCTTTGAACTCCTGAAACTGATGACTAGGAATAATATTCTCTTTTGTCTTACAAATGAGTATAGTTTCTTAAAGACAAGGCAACAAAGAAATCTGTAAAAAAAATGGAGAACAAAACAGGAGGGTGGCTGGAAAGGGGGGAGCAATATCACTTGGACTTGTTAACTTCTGTTTTCTTTGCCAGTTCTAAAGCAGATGACTTATCAACTGCTATTCTGAAGCAGAAGAACAGGCCCAATAGGTTAATTGTTGACGAAGCCATCAATGAAGACAACAGTGTTGTGTCACTGTCCCAGGTGCGTCATCTATAAAAGCCAAGCATTTCATCTGGTAATATGCAAGCTGTTGCTGTCTATTAACTTGAAATGTAACTTTGCAACATGAATAGAAGTATTTCTGTTAGAAGCTGCAACAGTTACAAGTGAGGGAGGTGGGTTCTCTTGTTTTCTAACACTCTTTCATGATAAAATATATTTTGATTCTCAAATTTTGGGATTCAGTTGAGCTTGTGCCCTTAGTCTGGCTTCAGGATTAACTCTCAACTGGTGTAGTGGGAACCTCTGTAGATCTAGTATATCACTTCCAAGATGTAATTCTCCAAAGTCAAGTAACTCTCCTTCAAACACTTGAATTCTTGTTTTGTCAAAAGCTTGTTCTAATGCTTTTATTGTTTACAGGCAAAAATGGATGAATTACAGCTGTTCAGAGGAGACACTGTTCTGCTAAAAGGAAAGAAGAGGAGAGAAGCGGTCTGCATTGTTCTGTCAGATGATACCTGCTCAGATGAGAAGATTCGCATGAATAGGGTTGTTCGCAACAACCTGAGAGTGCGCCTGGGTGATGTGATCAGGTGAGGACTAGTTTGCTAACTTGCGTATCCCTGAGTTTCCTAAATAATTTGTGCGCTGGCTCTGAATTGATTCAGTCTGTAGCAGAGACAGGGTCTGCAGGAAGTATTCTTACATCTTCTAGAGGAGATCACAGAAATGTTTTCAAGTGTGTCTCTTATATCGGGGATCTCAGTTTACTTTTGCATGTGTTTCTGGCTGTATGCATATTCAGATTAATACTAAAAAGTGATACTGAAGATTCTTGAAGTCTCTTCAGGAACTTCACAAGCCCAGGTCCTGTCATTAAATTAAGTAGTTCCAGTAACTCCACTGTTGTCTTCCCAAATTTACATTGTCAGATGAATTCACAAGTTTTTCCTGTCTAAGCAGTAAGCAACATTGTAATTGATCTCATAGTATGGCTAGCTCAAGCACTGAGCTGCTCTATGACAAACTTGCTAGAAATGAGTGACAAAAACATGAAACAGTCAAATAGCGAGATTAAAAATCCTTGAAGGTTTTCTTTATATTCCAATGTTTTATTATAAAACATTCTATGATGGGAGTGGGGGGAAAAAGAGAGTGAGCATTTCTTAAACATAAAAATGCTAATTTGCAGGCCTAAATATGTAAGGGCTGACAGCTCTTCCTCCTGAGCATCTTCCTAATCTGGAATATCACAGAATCACAGAATCTTCTAGGTTGGAAGGGACCTTAAAGATCATCTTGTCCAACCGTCAACCTAACTGACAAAAATAGACACCCGCACAACAAGCAAGGAGTATCACCATCACTAAACCATACCTCCCAGCACTACATCAACCCGTCTTTTGAACGCCTCCAGGGATGGTGCCTCAACCACCTCCCTGGGCAGCCCATTCCAATGTCTGATAACCCTTTCAGTGAAAAAATTTTTCCTAATATCCAGCCTGAACCTCCCCTGGCGTAACTTGAGGCCATTTCCTCTCGTCCTGTCGCCTGTGACTTGAGAGAATCATGTGTGTTCTGAGAAAATTTGAGCCTGGTTTCTGACATTATTCCAGACACTCCAGTAAGTCTAATCTTAAAATGCAAAATGTGTTTCATATGAACTTTGTAGAGGAGAGGAACAAGTCTGTTCCACCCATCTCTCTACCACTAGAACATGTAAGTTTTAAACACAACTGTAGTTGGGACACGATCGTGCTTTGAGCCAGTCTGTGGATTTAAAATAAAGATGAATCCTTACTTTAATCTGATGTGAGGTTACTGTTGGAGTAATTTCTAGTGTGACAGTTCAGCCTGTGCTCTCCCCTTCTCTGCTGGGACTGTGTCTGTAGTGGTTCTCAGCCTTCCAGAAGGGACATCACTGCCTTTTCCAGACTCAGGTGTAAGTCCAGGGTGATATGGCTAACTGGAGATTTCTTCTGTTGCAGCATCCAGCCTTGTCCAGATGTGAAATACGGCAAACGTATCCATGTACTGCCAATTGATGACACAGTAGAAGGGATCACGGGGAATCTGTTTGAAGTCTATCTCAAGCCATACTTTCTGGAAGCATACAGACCCATCAGGAAAGGTAATAGAATAGCACCTGTTATTGAAGTCCTGATGGCAGTGAGTGTGAACTAGTCCTGAGACTGAATAAAGAGAATTTCTAGAAGCTTGCACAGATCTCCACGAAGCATTAAACTGACATCTGTAGGGTGAGATTTTGCTGGTGCTGATTTAATTTTTTCCCAGCCTTCAGAAGAAAGGGTGATATCTGTTGCTGGTTGACAGAGAAGCTTGATATTTCTCCTGTGGTTTTTTTTGCTGCGTGGGATGGGAGACGATCAGAAAAGGCTCAGATAGAACTCAGTTTAATGAGATTTTTCTCCTGAGTTGCTACCGCTTGATGGGATTGGGGAGTTGCCCGCATATTAATCAATTGGTTGGATATACTAGCTGGTACCCTGACTAAATTAACTTTTTCAAAGTAATTTAATTAATAACTGGGAGAAACCAAATATACTTTGAGTTGTGCTAGTAGCGCTTTTGCTGGAACAATTAGGTCCTAATACAGTATAAACACAAGTTGAAGTTATCCAGCTTCTGTAGCCCAGTTTAGCCAGGAGTCATAGTGCAGTATTCTATATTATTCTGCTTCTGGAGACAACCAGTTATAACTAGTAACAACTAGTTATAATAACATCAAAATGAATTTTTATTAAGTTGGGGCTTTTTTTTCTGTTTTAGAAATGTTAAATTGAAACCTAATGGAAAAAAAAAGTGATTCCTTGAGTTTGTGTTTTGTATTTAGGCAGAGTATTCTTTTCTATTGTTTGCTGGTTTTGTTTGCTGTTTGTTTCAGGATGAAATTTGAGAACTTCAGCTGCTGCAGATCTAAATGGTGTTTGGGTAGTCACAGCACATGCAGCTCTTGAGTTTGAAATGCAGAGCGGTGTTAAAAATACCAGAAGCGTATGCCTATGTAACCCACTTCTTTGTCCTCTGGGGCTGCTGGTAGTACAAGGGTTGACATGTTGCAGCAGGCTACTGAAATGTGGGGTTTTACAGGTGACATCTTCTTGGTGCGTGGAGGGATGCGTGCAGTGGAGTTCAAAGTGGTGGAGACAGATCCAAGTCCTTACTGCATAGTGGCTCCGGACACGGTGATCCATTGTGAAGGAGAGCCCATCAAACGAGAGGTGAGCAGAATCCTGCCATGCGGTTCTACTGAATCCCCTCTGTCTGAAATCTGTTTCAGTGACAGTCCTTGAGAGCAGCAACATTTGCAGTTCCTGTTTTGGCATTTTGTGTATTGAATGTAGTGATTAAAACCTTTGGTTTCAGGAAATGAGCTGCTGCTGAAGGTAGTCGGAGAAATGTGCTTCCAGTATCTTTCCTCAGATGCTGAGATACCATACTTTGGCAGCAGCTGGTTTTGCATCTGCTTTCAGATATCTCATGCTGGACTTAGATGCATCTTTTAATTCCAAAGTTCTCTTGATCCATAGGAGGGAGGGCTTACAATGTTGCTAGATTTCATGCCATGTGAAAAGGAAGCAATTAGTGGGTTTTTTTTGTGAGAAATTTGAAATCTTTAAATGGTTGGGTTTTAATTCCCCCCTCTCCCCCCCCAGTCCCTTAACATATTTGGCCTTGAGCGTCCCAAGCTTGAGGCAGCCTGAGTGGATTGTCTGTCAGGTCTTGGCCATCTTACTGTTACAGAGTAGGAAATTTCAGAGAAATTAGCTAAGATGGTTGTGTTGTATACTTCACAAAGTAAGTGCCTTTTTACTACCTGCAAATCAGGGTGAGTGCTACTTTGTAGTTAGCTGCCTTCTGAAAAATTCATTGCTATTTGACATTGTTATGTGTCATCATTGCTATTTGAGGTTATGTCTGTGCACTGGATGAGTCCAGTTTGGGCTCTTCAGGACACAGCAGAGACAGATAGAAGCAAGTTCAGCCAAGGCAACCCAAATGATGAGGAGCTGGAGGTCAGAATGAATGAGGAGCAACTGGGAGAGTGGGTTGATGCAGCATGGAGAAGGGAAGGCAAAAAGGCAGGCTTACTGGCAACTGCCTGATGGGAAGGGGTGGTGGATAACCAGGCTCTTCTGAGAGCTACACCCAGGGACAGGGCTTAGAGGCAATGGCACAACCCTGGAGTGGACAGGAACCTCCAGACCTGGAAGCCTTCAGCCCTTGATAGGGCAACCTGCTTGAAGTAATAGTTCCTTTTTGTGGGGTTTGGACTGAGCTCCTCTGAGATTCTAGGCTGTGTCATTTTATTATTTTAGTGTGGCCTAACGTTACAGATAAATAAGGCCAGCAGAGATTTGGACAGCCAAATGAATGGATGCTGTAGAGGTATACTGAAAGAATTGGTTAGAGTTGGTCTTATTTGCACATCTGGATATTCACATTCTCTGATACTTTGAGTCAATCCCAAAAGAAAACACTATGTCAGAGAACTGTATGGTAGCTAGACTATGCTAAGTAGTTAGAAATATCACTTACAGTTTAAGGAATAAGTATATTTTTATACTGGGCTTCATTGTCAATTGTTATCTCAGCCACAGAGGGTCACACAACTTCTTTTGCACTAGAGTCTGTAGGGGTCTTGGCAGCAGAGGCTGTCATTCAAGAGGGTGGGTTTCAGTGAGGTCTAAGTATGTGCAGGCATTTCCCTTTGCATGTCTGGGAAGAGAGAGCTGACACAGGCAGGATGCAGAAACAACCACAAAACCATGTATGAAGCAACAGACGTCATCTACCTGGACTTATGCAAAGCATTTGACGCTGTCCCGCATGACATCCTGGTCTCTAAATTGGAAACTCATGGATTTGATGGATGGACTACTCGGTGGATAAGGAACTGGCTGGATGGCCACACTCAAAGGGTTGTGGTCAATGGCTCAATGTCCAAGTGGCAGCCAGTGACGAGTGGTGTTCCTCAGGGGTTGGTACTGGTACCAGTGCTGTTCAACATTTGTTGGAGACATGGACAGTGGGATAGAGTGCACCCTCAGCAAGTTTGCCAACACCACCAAGCTCAGTGGTGCGGTCAACACGCTGGAGGGAAGGGATGCCATCCAGAGGGACCTGGACATGCTGGAGAGGTGGGCTCATGCAAACCGCATGAAGTTCAACCAAGCCAAGTGCATGGCCCTGCCCCTGGGACGTGGCAATCCCAGGCACAAATACAGGCTGGGTGGAGAATGGCTGGAGAGCAGCCCTGAGGAGAAGGACTTGGGCGTGTTGGTAGATGAGAAGCTCAACATGAGCCAGCAGCGTGCACTGGCAGCCCAGAAAGCCAACCACATCCTGGGCTGTATCAAGAGAAGTGTGGCCAGCAGGTCATGGGAGGTGATTCTGCCCCTCTACTCTGCTCTGGTGAGACCCCACCTGGAATACTGTGTCCAGCTTTGGAGTCCTCAACACAGGAAGGACATGGACCTGTTGGAACAGGTCCAGCGGAGGGCCATGAAGATGATCAGAGGGATGGAGCACCTCTCCTATGAGGACAGGCTGAGAGAGCTGGGGTTGTTCAGCCTGGAGAATAGAAGGCTCTGGGGAGACCTCATAGCAGCCTTCCAATGTCTGAAGGGAGCCTACAGGAGAGCCGGAGAGGGACTCTTTGTCAGGAAGTGTAGTGACAGGACAAGGAGTAATGGTTTTAAATTGGAAGAGGGGAGATTTAGATTGGATACCAGAAAGAAATTCTTTACTGAGAGGGTGGTGAGGCACTGGAATAGGTTGCCCAGGGAAGTTGTGGCTGCCCCATCCCTGGAAGTGTTTAAGGCCAGGCTGGATGGGGCTTGGAGCAATCTGCTCTAGTGGGAGGTGTCCCTGCCCATGGCAGGGGGGTTGGAACTCAATGATCTTTAAGGTCCCTTCCAACTCTAACCGTTCTATGATTCTATGAAATGCAAAGAGTAAGTTTAATCTTGATACCTCACAAACCAGGGGATCTCCAAAGCAGCACCCAGGCAGAGGCACACAAGTGGGAATTCAGGCACTGCAGAATTTGGTCCTTGATAGAGGTTTTGCTTGCAAGAGAGTCTTTGTGAGAAAGAGAGACTTTGAACCTGCTGTTCTTGCTTGTGTATCAGGGATTCAAGCAGGTGTAGTTTTTCACTGTACTTTGATCTTCTCTGACAGTAGGGCAGGAATCTCAAGCGTGTTTGATAAGGTGCCCCTGAGTCCATCACAGGCCTATATTATCTAAGCACAAATGTTCTACTTGTCAAGCTCATAAGACTAAACAACGATTAGTGTGATATATGCATTTTCTGACACCCCAGGTGTTGAGCGTGTTTACAGTCTTCCCTTGCTTTCCCATGAGAGAGCTAAGAAACAATTGTAGAAGACACCAGGAAGACTTGAAAGTGAGAATCTCAAAACAGCAAAGAAATGGCAATGAGCAAAAATCTGGATTCCTGGGTTCTGTAGACTGGGAGAGATTGTTGAACAATTTTTTTCACTCGCATGTTTAATGTATTTCCTTCTGGGTAGGATGAAGAAGAGTCACTGAATGAAGTGGGCTATGATGATATTGGTGGCTGCCGGAAGCAGCTGGCTCAAATCAAAGAGATGGTAGAACTTCCCCTCCGACACCCTGCGCTCTTCAAGGCCATTGGGGTGAAGGTAAGTCCCCATGCGCATCAGGTGGATGAGTGGGCTTGCCCTTGCGGATGACTCTTGATGTCAGAGGTTTATGAGGTATTGGGAGGGGGAATAAGTAATTTGGGTGGTTTTTTTTAATGCTGGTGTTAGGAAAGTATTTCCTTACATATTTTGGACACAGATTAAAAGTACAAAAGTACTGGCAATTTGCAAAGCAGATGGATGCTTTGAATCAGCGCTGTCAGTTACTGGCAAGGTTTTTGTTTGTGTGCCATGCAAAGTAGTAAGGGTGTTGATAGCAGTGCTGGGATGGCAGCTGTTGCATGAGTTTACATCACAATTTCGGACTGGATTTATCAAATGCTTACAGCTTCTCTGTGAAGCTACTTAGGCATTCAGATACTAGCTCACCACCTAAGTCCCTTGCCTTTGTCCTCAGCCTCCACGTGGGATCCTGCTGTATGGTCCTCCTGGCACTGGTAAAACACTGATTGCCCGAGCAGTAGCAAACGAAACAGGGGCTTTCTTCTTCCTGATCAATGGTAAGTTTTGTGGCTGCTTTGGCCCCAGATCTGCTGTGTGTTCATTTCATCCATCTCATGATAATGAATGGTATTAATAGGGCTTATAGAGCCACATTTTCTCCCTGACATCCTTCCTTACCTCTTTGAAGTGTGCCTCTGGGGACACTTAAAGGCCATTTGTGTGGAAGTGTCTGTACACTTCCCTTAAGCTTGATGGTTTTGTAGCAGGCTGGTTGGAAAGACAGCTTTGTGATGCAGAGACTTGGAGTCTGGCTGAGTGCTCATTTATGTTGGTGAGGGCAGAACTGGGAGTGAAGTGGTGAGATTATTCTATGTATATGGGTGCAGGACACTTGTTTTTTTTGCTGCCAGCATGTTCCATTCAAAAAAGAAGCTGCTCTGTTGTGGATTTCTTTTTTCCCCCTCAAGTAAAGCACAAGACCTGTTCTGTTTCACATAACACTAATTGGGAGGAACTGTCCTGAAAGCTATAATGAGTACCGTGGGACTTAGCTACAAGTGACAGAACCTCCTATTGATCACTCTTCACCTGTAGCAGTTGAGATGGAGGCTGGCTTATGTCCAGTAAGGACCAGATTCTGAATTTTCCTCACTGTTTTTCTGTCCCATTTTACAGTCAGTTCTGGAGTAACTGAACGTTTGTACTTAAGGAGTACTGGGTTTTTTTTTTTTTCTGATTTCAGTCACTTAGACCCATGAAGATGAAAGCAAAGGAGTGTACAGCACAGCATAGCAGTGAGCAGCAGTAGTAAAGTGACTTGCTTTGTATCTCAAGATATCGATGTAAATGGACTGTTTTTAACCATATGTCACCCTTGTCATATACTTCATAAGTGTGTGAAAGGTGTCACTGCATGCTAATGAGCCAGATGTTTCTTTAGACACTTGTACTTCTATTGTGTAATAAAAACAACATTGTCAGAATTAGCGATGCATTCTCTGTCTGCTGGTCCCAAGCCTGGAGCTGCAGGCAGTGTTGTAGACAGAGCTAGTATGAATTGGTGAGTTACTTGTAATGAAACACTCTTAGTACCTGCCTGCACCAGTGGCTCTGCAGCTGACATACTTCAGTCAGCTAGCAGCTTTGCACTCCTGAGGGACAGGTTTCTTTTTCTTGGATCTCTTAGAAGCATGTTTTTCTCTTCATTATGACTCCCATCAGCATGATGGAAAAATCTGTAAAAACAGAATATATCTATGAGCCTGCACTAGTGTTCAGCATTGTAGGAGATCTCAGGGGAATGCTGTCCTTCCTTCTGGGATTGATGTGCTTACACCTTTTTTTCTTTTTTTTT
>QJSC01019218.1:6542-17132 GCA_003697955.1 Calidris pygmaea
AAAAAAAAAAAAAAAAAAAAATCGGTGCTAAATTGAATCAATCCATCTTGGAAATGGCTCTTGTCAGCCGGTGTCAGGGAGAGCGTCTGCGGGAGAGGGATCAGGCGGGGGCAGGCCGGCGAGGGCCAGGCGGTCGGCACCGCTCCCGGGTTTCTCCTGGCCCCCCCCCACGGCGCTCATCAACCCCATATTGTGGGTTTGTATGGCTGGGAGCGGGGGGGGGTCCTCCCGCTGCCACAAGGGCCCGGAGCAGGATGGGCTCCCCCATCCAGCCGGTGGGGAAAGCAGAGCCCAGAGCAGACTGTGCCTCAGTTTCCCCACAGCGGGCATCCCGTGCCCTGCTACCACCTCCCCTGAGGAAGGAGGGCAGCTCCCCGCCAGGAAAAAAGCCCCAAGAGGGATGGAGACACCACCCCCCTCCCGCCCCCCCGGCAGTGCCCATGTGCACCCCAACACCGTGCCCAGGGCAGAGCGTGCCAGGCTGGGAAGGATGATGCCGCGCCGGGGAGACAAAGACGCCGACGCTTGACACAAATATAGATGGATCCTCGCTGTACGAACCCCGCAGCCTGGCAAATTAAAACGGAGTGCGAAAAGGGGGGTAGGGGGGGGGAGATGGGGGGGGGGGGGCGGAACGGGACACAACGGAAACGGCCCCGGTGATTGATTTTCCATCCAGACATTCAAACCAACCGAATATGTCACCCAGACAAGCCCCTCGGAAAAGCCGCAGCGAGCCCAGATTTATCCTCCGCCTGGACCAGAGACCATCAATCCCTATCCATCCCTGGGGAACGGCTTAATGGCCCCATCTTCCCACCGCGGTGCCCATCCCACCCCCTGTCCCGGCATCGCCATGGCGATGCCGGGACAGGGGGTGGGATGGGTACCGCGGTGGGAAGATGGGGGCCAGAAGCCATCACCACACCGGGAAAGGGGACAGAGGCAAAGGGACGCACACCCGGCCTCCTAACGAAGGCAATTAGAGGGGAAAGCATCCCTTGCGCCGCTTCTCCTAATTAAGAACCAACCAATTCCCCAACCCGCCTGTTCCCCGGCTCCGGTACAGCCTGTTATTTACCTGCAGCTAATAGGTTGGGCGCAGCTAATGATAGTCTTGTATCAAATGGCTGGATCTTGGCTTCTGACAGCTTTAAAGACCCGTCTCGGGGACACGAGGGTTTCTAATTACGGGGTTCGTCACAGGAAGGCTGGGTTCAACGCCAGTCACTCTCCCCGGGTGACATTTCTGCCCGGATTGGAAATCTAAACACAGCCCAGCCGGTTAAGGTTAAAAATACGGCCCTCGACAAGACAAGGGATCATAATTTGGGTCACCGCCGGGTTTAATTAATTGGAATGGAGCAATCAAAAGCGCCGCGTGCGGTAATTACAGCCCGGGTTGGAGGAGAGGGGGCTGGGGGAGGCAGCGGTGCCCGGGCGAAGGGATGCAGGGGTGGGGGGGGATGCTCCCCACGGCGGGGATGGGCAGGGAGGCATCGCCCTGGCCCCGAGGTGCAGGGAGGCATCGCGTGCAAGGAGCCAGGGAAGGAGATGGTGAGGAAGCGAGCCGGGAGCTCGGAAGCACGCCATTCCCAGTGGATGGCACGCCGGCGGCCCCACGGCAACACCGGCCAGGCAAAAGTGGGGTCCGTCCCCGCTGTCCCCATCCCCACGGTGCCACACGGACACAGAACCAGGCTCCCGGACACCGCCGTGGCCGCGACGAGTGATTTATTTTCACCAATTACCAGGGCACTTTTCCCTTCGCCGGGACCGGGCTTAATTGATTGGAACCTATCAAAAACAAATTAACCAGCACCGGGGCGCGGGGACCTGTTTACAGCTCCCTCCATGGGGTGGTGGGATGAGGACACTTGAGCAGCTCCAACATGCTTGGTGATGCCGGTGAGGACCAGCATGGCCCTGTGGGATGGGGAGAAAGAAGGTGGGACAGCCCAAACGTCCCCCTGATGTTCCTCACCGGCTCCTCCGCATTGGTTATGGCTGATGGAAGAGGAAACTGAGGCACGGAGCATCACGGAGCCCAAGTCTTGGTGCTTCTCCGAGGGAAAAACCCTCCACGGCGTGGGCAGAACCAAAACCTCCATCCCCCCCGACCACGGCCGCCCCCGAGGAGGGATGCTCTCGAGAAGCTAGCGACGGTGACCCCATTAAGCAAACCTAGCTAGCATTAATTTGACCCCATCCGCCGCGCGCTAATCAGCTGTAACCGTGGCACCCAGCTCAATCCAAATTGATTTACCGAGGCTGGAAATGGATACAAATGTGATTAAAGGCTTTTTATTTTCCATAGGTCCTCTCTAAAATGATTTAAATCAATTGCTACGTGCAGGGTCCTCCCCCTCCCCGGCCGACCCACCCTATGCCCCTCGCCAGACCCCGAGCATCCTTCACCGGCGGGATGCCGGCGCGCCGGGCGGCCCTGGCGAGCGATCAAAGCCCATTAGGCTGAGCGCCGATGCGTGCCCGTTGTTCGTCAATTATTCAAACAATAATTGCACCCTTATTTAAAGTCTAGTCTTGCGTGCGCGGCACTGCAGGCTGCCAAGGCCCACGTTAGATTTACACCCCCGGCGCGCTCCCGTCGCCAATTAATTAAGCAAACACATTCCTCGGCACGCTCTCAGGTGTGCAACCTGCCCCGGCGAGGTTCATCCCGGCACGGCGCGGATGCCGGCGCCGCATCCCCGCCTGGCCGAGGGGTTCCAGCCCCCCCCCCCATCTCCCCCCGAGGGGTTGTGGGGTCGTTATTAGGGCTCCTCGTTATTAGGACCGGAGCTCTCCCCGGGGATGGGGACGGCTGCTCTCGCCCTGCACTCCCAAAGCTGATTAAAGATTAAGCAATCCCCTCGTCTCCACTTTCCTACAAATTTCCCCTTTGGAAAAAAAAAAAAAAAAAAAAAAAAAGGAGAAAAAGAGAGAAAAAAGGAGGTGGGGAGGAGGGGGTTGACACCGGCATCCGTTATTAGGGGCCCGCTCGTTCCCACCGGCACCTAACGAGGGGGGAGGCTGGGAGTGACAGTCACCAAGAGGTCAATTCATTCATCTGGCCATGTTATTACAAGTCCAAATTTATTGTCACCGGGCCACATTAGCGCTGGCACCGAGGACGGGAGGTTGCACCCCTACTGAATAAGCAGATAAATGAAAGACATCTGGAGAGCAGAATGAAGGGGCAGATTATTAATGCTGAAATTTAGAAGCCAAGGTCTAAGCCACGAATCCATCAGCGCGACCAGTTATGTCCAATAAATTAGGAGAGATAAGGATTGAAGGATGGTATATTAAAGGCAACATTCATTTCTGAACTGGCACGAGGGCTCGCAGGCATCCTCTCTTCCCCCCCGGCATTAACCCTTGCTGGCCAGGGCTGTGCCGGAGCCAGGGCGGCAGCAACTGGGGGGGACAGAGCCCGTGCCCCAGCGATGGGCATGGATCCCCATTGGAGAGATCACCCTGCCACCGGCTGCCTAATTCCGGGTTGCCCTTGGTGGCCACGGGGTTGCCCTGGGTGGCCACAGGTGGGCGTGATGCAGGAGCGTGCACGATGATGGAGCGTGCACGATGGAGCGTGCCGGAGAGAGCACACGTGTAGACGGGGGGTGCAAGATGACGGAGCACGCACAGAGACGGAGCCTGCACCATGACGGAGCTTGCACGACGGAGCGTGCACAGCCATGGAGCGTGCAAACGTGTGGGAGAGGCTGGCACGGGAGAGCAGGGCACCCCACGGCCGCTGGCTGGGGAGGGCAGAAGGACCCCAGCCCTTCCCGCAGCCCATCCATCCTGCCCAATTAAGGGGCTAACGGGCCTGGGGGCCCGTGTGGCTCCTTGTAGCCGCAGCATCTGTGACCTTCGCCCCGGCCTCTCCCCCTCCGTCCCTGGGCTGGGGTTCAGCTGGCCCGGCCGGTCCTCTGGGGACTTGTTACCAAAGGGGACAGATAATGACCAAGGGGACAGGGGCTGTCTGGTCACCCCAGCTGCAGGCTGATCAGCTGTCACCAGGAATTGCCACCCCCTTTTTTTCCCCTGCTGCCTCCCACCCACAGCCCCCCTTCCAGCCACCCCAGCCCACCCTGCATGTCCCAACCGCGCCTGCCTCAGTTTCCCTAATGCCACCGCAACGGCAACGGCAGGGTCTGGCTCCCTGGGGACAGCTCGGTTCCCCATCCTGCTGACCCTGGGGGGTGACACTGCAGCTCGGCACCCCCCCAGCACCCCCATACCCACAAGCCAGCCACGTCGGCTGCATCCCCTGGGGAGATGAGGGGACTTGGCAAGGCAGGGGCTCGTGACCCGCTCTGTGGCACAACAGCAGCGTGGCCCCGGGGCTGAGTGAGCATCTCTATGGCGTTGACGCCTGGAAAGGAAAAAAATCAAAGATTTTTTGCTCTCAAGCAAGCAGCTTGGGGAGGGGGGGTGACTGCTCAGCAGTGGGGACACCCACGTGTGTCTCCCCTCGGCACCCCGAATCTGGCATTTGGGAGGAGAGGTGTGGGCTAAAATGGGGTGATGATGGTAAAACGTGGGTTCCCTGATGCTGGTTCCTCCTGGCCCAGCAGCAAAGGGGGGGTAGGACAGGAAGGCACACAGGGCCCCCCCCCAAACACTGACCTGGCCCCCCTTAACACCAACCGAGCACCCTGCCTAGCCCCAGCATCCCCCAGCACCCACTCAGCTCCAGCCTTCCCAGTGCTCCCAGTTCAGTTGGCCCCACTACATCCCGGCAGCGTGGCTCCTGGGGGGTTTTGGCGTCTCTCCCCCTCCCCGCGGCGGCTCCCGAGCAAATTTCCAACGGCCTCATCTGGCAGCTGAGGGATTTGGGATTTGTTTAAGCTCTTTTCACCCGCCGGACTTTAATCGGCGCGTTTGCCTGACCTCCACCCCGCTGAAACCACGTCCGTGCCGGCGGTGACGCCGGAGGGTCCCAGCTCGGGGGCGATTCCCAGCCCCAAAGCCCAGGGCTGCCCCCAGTCCCGGGCCAGGATTAACTATCAAATAACTTTGCATTTAAACCCTTTTTAACAGGGCTGGAGGTCGGGAGGGAAAGGGCAGAGGTTAAGCCCGGCCACGGCCGGGCGCTGACCCCGAGAAAGGGGACGCCGGGGAGGGGACGGGGTGGCACACGGGGATGGGGGGGGAGGGCGCAGGACCCTCACCCCGGCCACGCCACCCACCCGCTCCGGTGGGACCGGGGAGGGGGCAGCCGGTGGGGATCCCACCGGGGGTGTCCCCACGGCACCCAGCCTGGCAGCCCCCCGACACTTACTGAGGCTCTGCAGCAAAGACGACCAGCTCTTCCTCTCCAGCATGGCGGGGGGGCCCAAGGACCGGCCACTCAGGCCACCATCGGGGCCCGGCACTAGCCACGCTCTCCGGCGGCGGGATGCACGGCGATGGAGATAGCGACCATTTTATTCCCTTTTAACTCTGCCTGCCTGGCTCCGCCGCGCTCGTCCTTCCCCCCCCCCCCCACCGCCTCCCCCGTCGCCCAAGGGCTGGGTCCTGAGTTCGGGGAGCTTTTTGCTTTTCCCTCCCTTTCCCTCCCTCCTCCTCCTCCCTCCTTGCACTTGATAGCAGCCTTGTCAAGGCTGCTGAGTTGCTGCTGACCCCTGCCCCGCCGCTGCTAATTAAGGCTGCACAGTGACAGTTCAAGTGCCTCCGCCGCCAGTTTGCAGCACCGCCGCTTCTAATTGGAGACGCTGCTTTTATTTCTCGATAGCCGCCGTGGAGGGGCTTGGGGGGGGAAGTGTGTGGGGGGTGTGGGGTGGTCCCTGGAGGGGTGTTTTTACCCATCCTGGGTGGTGTCGGCGCAGTGGGGGATGCAGCACCCTGCCCATCGGCACCCCGGGCACCCAAGATGCCACGTGTGGGCAAGAAATGTTTGCAAAAGTGAGGGCAGAGCTGGATAAAAAGACCCTGAAGTCAGAAGGGAAGAGGGAAGAGAGGGGAAAGAGGTGAGCGATTCCCCCCCTCCAAGAGCATCCCCAGGCTGGGAAGGGTGGGGGGCACCTCATGCCGGTGCCTCCCGATGTATTTTTGGGATGGTGAGGAGGAGCGAGGGCAGCGGGCACGGCGGGGAGCCAAGACAGGCGGCCGTATCTCCCTGCAGCAGAGCAGGGGCTGCCTGAGGCACGGGTATCGGATGGGACACCTGGGTCTTGTCCCCATCCCTGGCCAACCCCCCCCCTGCTGAGACCCTGCAAAAATCATGATGCTTGTGTGCACCCCAGGGAGCCACGGTTATGGCCACGCCGGGGTCACGGGGGGACCCCAGCACCCACATGGTCCTCGGGGTCGTGTTCCTCCCCCCCCCAAGCCGTGCCAGCAGCCTGACGGATCTATTGTGTCGTGACAGACGAGCTGTTTTATCGCGGGCGAGGGAGACAGCGCCAGCCGTCGTCCTGACCCCGCCGGCGGCTGAGGAGAAACAGAAGAGGGCTTGTATCATCCCGGAGGGTCAGAGGGCAAGGGGAGGCAGCCGGTTTCCCCCCCCGGCGCTGCCAAATTCCTGGGATGCACGCCCGGGCAGGCAGCTGTGAGCGGCCCCGGCCCCACAGGTGGGGGGCTCAAAGTGTGGGAACAGCCCCCTCCCCGCACCCCAAGTCCCCACACGACCCAGCCCTTCTCACCCCCTGCCTTGGGGACTGCTCGTTGAAATGGGGGTCCCCAACCCGCCCTGTCCTGCAGCACCCAGTTCATGGTGTCCTCAGCCTGCCCTATCGCACAGCATCCCTGAACCGGTGTCCTCAACGTGCCCTGGCCTGTAGCACCTGTGGAAGGGTGTCCCCAACCTGCCCTGTCCCACAGCACCTCCAAAACGGTGTCCCCAACCTGCCCTGTAACACCCCTGAACCAGTATCCCCAACCTGCCCCATCCTGCAGCACTCCTGAACCGATGTCCCCAACCTGTCCCATCCCGCAGCACCCCTGAACCAATGTCCCCAACCTGCCCTGTCTGATAGCACCCCTGAACCGATGTCCCCAACCTGCCCTGTCTGATAGCACCCCTGAACTGATGTCCCCAACCTGCCCCATCCCACAGCATCCCTGAACCCATGTCCCCAACCTGCCCTGTCCGATAGCACCCGTGCCAGGCACAAGCTGCCACCGCAGAGGGACACAGGGACGCTCACAACCATCCCAGTGCTCACTCACAAGAGCCACCCACCCACCCCAATGTCTCCCCACCCAAACCAGCGAGCGGGGGGCGGGGGGGGGGGTGTCACCATCCTTCCTTCCATCACCTCCAAAGCCAGTGTCACCTCTTTGCCGAAGGGACGGATCCTGCTGGGCTGACATCCCTGACACTGGACATGGCCAAGCCGCAGGACAACCTGGGGGGGGGGTCAGAGCCCATCTCTGCCCCCTCGCCCTGGCACCGAGAGTCTGCCCGGGGCAAGGGGAAGCAAAGCCCCCACCGGGTCTTGCCAAGCCCCCCCCCTCCCACCCCTCATCCCTTCCTCCCCTCCCGGCAGCCTTTGTGCCTCCTCTGAGCCGGCACCTCCGGGGTTGGGCGCATGAAAGGCAACACAAAGCCGAGCCGAGAGGCGTTTTCGGCTGCAATTTTCTCTGCTCCATTATTGACAAACAAGCTGCTTCGCGCAGGTGACGGCGAGGCCAGCGCGGCAGCTGGGGCACCCGCGCCGTGCCAGCTGGCCTGCCCCGCTCACCGCACCCCGAACCGCTTCCAGCCTACTCTGGGTCACAGAGATGCCATCCCTAAAAACAAAACAAAAACCAAAAACAAAACCAAAAAAAACCCAGCCTCTGGGGGATCACCCCCGGGGATGCAGCCGAGGTGGGTACCGGCTTCACCGCCGGGCACCCCCTTTTCTTCCCCCCCCCCCCGTCCGGGGTGGTTGGTGGCGGCGTGCGGCGAGTCTGTCGTTAGCGCCGTGCCAAACCCAAAGTGGCTGCTTCGCAAACGGCAATCCAATAAAAGTGCTACTTGTCTATTTATCATCCTCGGGGCTTTTTATCACAGTGCAGATGGCTGCTACCTTCGCAAGGCACAGCAGTGTGCTGGCACGCACCCGCCGCACAGAAGCTCGAGCGCCGCAGAGTCTGTGCTTACACCTGCGAGGAGCCGCCGGGCCGCCTGCTCCGGCTCCGCCACGACACCCCCTGTACCAGCCCAGTCCCAGCCTGGACCGGGTTTGGCACCGGCCATCGGCACCGGGCACGTGCACCGGGGATGTTCCACCAGGGGCATTTGCACGGGGTATTTCCACGGGGCGTTTGCACCGTTTAGCAGCACCAGGCGTGTGAACGGGGCATCCGCACCGAGCGTTTCCGTGGGTTTCTGCACCCAGGGGCATTCGCACGGGGTGTTCGCACCATTTATCTGCACCAGGCATTGGCACGGGGCACTCACACCATTTATCTGCAGCAGAAATTTGAACAGGGCATTTGCACGGGGTGTTTGCACCATTTACCAGCACCAGGCATTTGAACAGAGCATTTGCACGGGATGTTTGCACCATTTATCTGCACCAGCCATTTGAACAGGCATTTCCATGGGTTTTTTGCACCATTTATCAACACCAGGCATTTGAACAGGGCATTTGCACCATTTATCTGCACCAGGCATTTGAACGAGGCACTCACGCCATTTGTCTGCAGCAGAAATTGGAACAGGGCATTCGCACTGGGCATTTCCACGGGGTTTTTTGGTACAAATTTTCTGCACCAGGCCTTTCAACAGGGCATTTGCACGGGTTTTTTGCACCATTTATCAGCACCAGGCATTGGCACGAGGCATTTGCACAGGTTTTTTGCACCATTTATCAGCACCAGACATTTGAAGGGGGCATTGGCATGGGGTGTTTCCACCATTTATCTGCACCAGGCATTGGCACGGGGCATTTGCACGAGTTTTTTGCACCATTTACCTGCACTGGGCCTTTGAACAAGGCACATTTGCACCATTTATCTGCACCGGGCTTTCGCACAGGCTGTTCACAGCAGGGATTTGCACGGGGGCTTCGCACTGGGCATCCACAGGGGCATCTGCCCCATCCCCGGCACACACCAGGCGTTGGCACCGGGGCATCCGCATCCTGCCCTCGCCCCAGCCCTGCGGTCTGCGGGCACCAGCAACACCAGCAGCACCAGCACAGCGGGGCGGGGGGGAGCCGGCGGCGCAGGTGATTAAAGCCGTAGTTAAGTGGCTGTCTGCACGCGGGGAGAAAACACACCTAATTACCCAGCCGGGAGTCGGACGGGAGGGAAGGGAAGGGATGGGAAGGGAGGAGCGGCCCCGATCGCAATCACCTAATGAAGGCTGAGGCGGGGCCGGTAATTAAGAACCGGGCAAAGCCACGATTGCAGCGGGTCGGGGTCCCCCCCCTCCCCTCCCCTTCCCGGGAATCCCTCCTTGGCGAGCCCCTAAGATGGGGGCGGTCGCATCCCGCCCCCGTGGCTCCAAATCCCTTTGCATCCCCAACGCTCCCCCCCCCCACCCCAGCGGTGCCGGTAAAGCCGGTCCCGGTGCATCCCGGCCCTGCCCTCGGGCACCGGGGGAGGCACCGTTGGATGGGGCGTCGGAAGAGTCCCGCTGACCGGCGGGGTGCGGAGGGAAGGCGCCGCTGGAAAAAGCGTCTCGGGGGGGGTGGGGGGGTTGAGAGAGGCGGGGGAGGGGGGGTCGGTCGGCCCCACCTGGTTGCACCGGAGCCAAAGCCGCCAACCCACGCCGCCGCTCCCCGAGCGGGTCCGACGGGTCGGGAGCGCCCCGACGTGTTGGGGAAGCGGGGGGGGGGGGGGGGAACCGCCGCCTGGCCCCGCCTGCGCCCGGCGTCCGTTGCGGGGACACCCCCACCCCCGGTCCGGCCGCCCCAGCCGGTTGGGAAGCGGCCGGGCTTGCCCGGGAACGCCGCTTGCATCAGCCCCGGGGCCCGGTTGGCACCGCTGGTACGTGCCGGGCGGGCAGCACGGCGGGGCCGGGGTTGGGGGGGGGGGAGAGATGCAGCGGGGATAAGGTTATCCCCGGCATCCCTGTGACCCCCGCATCCCACCCGGGGACACTCAGGGCAGGCGGTGACCCCGCGAGGAGCAGCCCAGCAGGGACCCCCATCCCAGCTGCCCCATCCTTTCAACGCCGCAGGTGCCAGCATCCCTGGCGTGGGTGGGTGACAACCCCCAGGTCCCCACTACAAAGCGCGGAGTGAGTGGGGGGGGGGGACGACAAGGGAGGATGTCCCCTCCCTCTCTTTTTCTCCTTCTATATATTTTTTTTTTTTTTTTTTTCTTTTTCCTTATCAAAGCTCTCCAGAACAAAGTACACACTCTACCTCTTCAAACCCACCACCATCTGTCCGTCCGTCTGAGCGCCGCAGCCCCGCCGTTCGGAGCGGCCGCCTCCGAGCAGATGGTGCCAGGGGAAGGACAAGCCGCTGCCACGCAGGGCCTCGCCGCCGGCGGGTCACGGGGGGGCTCCATCGGCCCTGACCCCCCCACCCCCTCCTACATCCCCCTCCCCTCTTCTCCCCCCCCAGCAGGGTAATTAACCCGCCGAGCCGAGCAAACAGCCTGCGCCGGGTCATTGTGCCGGACACCAACAAAGGG
>QJSC01019220.1:9981-23501 GCA_003697955.1 Calidris pygmaea
CCCTGGGCCACCAACCCCACCTTTGGGCCACCAACCCCCATCTTTGGCCACCAGCCCCGATATGGAGCCACCAATCCCCGATATGGAGTTGGGGACACCAACCCTCACCCTGAGACACCAATCCCACCCTTGGGCCACTAATCCCCACATTGAGCCACCAACCCCATGGCCATCCCAAAGACCAGCCTGGGACACCAACCAAACTTTTCCCAACTAATCCCCATCTTGGGCCACCAACCCTCACCTTGGGACACCAATCCCCACCCTGGGCCACCAATCCCCACATTGGGCCAACAACTCCATGGTCGTCCCAAAGACCATTCTGGGACACCAACCCCACCTTTGGGCCACCAACCCTCACCCTGGGCCACCAATCCCACCCTTGGGCCACCAGTCCCACCCTTGGGCCACCAATCCAACATTTAGGCCACCAAACCCATGGTGATCGCAAAGACCAATCTGGGCCACCAACACCATTGTCATCCCAAAGATCATCCTGGGGCCACCAACCCCCACCCTTGGCCACCAATTCCCCTTGGACCACCAACCCCACCTTTGGGCCACCAACCCTCACCCTGGGCCACCAATCCCACCCTTGGGCCACCAAGCCCCACATTGGGACACCAACCCCATGATGATCCCAAACACCATCCTGGATCACCAACCCCACCTTTGGCAACCAATCCCCACCTTTGGGCCACAAACACCCACCTTTGGCCACCAAGACCCTTTGGGCCATCAAACCCATCTTGGGTCACCAACCCCCACCTTTGGCAAACAACCCCCACACTGGGCCACCAATCCCCACATTGGGCCAACAACTCCATGGTCGTCCCAAAGACCATTCTGGGCCACCAACCCCACCTTTGGGCCACCAACCCTCACCCTGAGACACCAATCCCACCCTTGGGCCACTAATCCCCACATTGAGCCACCAACCCCATGGCCATCCCAAAGACCAGCCTGGGACACCAACCAAACTTTTCCCAACTAATCTCCATCTTGGGCCACCAACCCTCACCTTGGGACTCCAATCCTCACTGTAGGCCACCAATCCCCCTGGGGCAAAACACCCCCATCTTTGGACACCTACCCCCACCTTGGGACACCAGCCCCTATCTGCAGCCACCAATTCCCTGGGGCCATCAACCCCCCTCTTGGGCCACCAACCCTCACCTTGGGACACCAATCCCCACCCTGGGCCACTAATCCCACCCTTGGGCCACCAATCCCACCCTTGGGCCACCAGTCCCACCCTTGGGCCACCAATCCAACATTTAGGCCACCAGACCCATGGTGATCGCAAAGACCAATCTGGGCCACCAACACCATTGTCGTCCCAAAGACCATCCTGGGGCCACCAACCCCTACCCTTGGCCACCAATCCGCCTGGGACCACCAATCCCACCTTTGGGCCACCAACCCTCACCTTGGAACACCAATCCTATCCTTGGTCCACCAAGCCCCACATTGGGCCACCAACCCCATGGTGATCCTAAAGACCATCCTGGGGACACCAACACCTATCTGGGCCACCAATCCACGTGGGGACACCAACACCCACCCTGGGACACCAACCCCACCAACACCCGCCTTTGGGCCACAAATCCCCTTGGGGACACCAACACCCATCTTTGGGCCACAAACACCTACCTTTTGCCACCAATCCCCCTGGGACCACCAGCCCCACCTTTGGGAAACCAACCTCACCTTTGGGCCACCAATCCCACCCTTGAGCCACAAATCCCCAGATTGGGCCACCAACCCCATTGTCGTCCTAAAGACCATCCTGAGATGCCAACCCGACATTTGTCAACCTATCCCCATCTTCGGCCACTATCCGTCACCCTTACCCACAATCCCTCTGGGGCCACACACCCCCCCATTTAGGCCACCAACCACCAACCTGGGCCTCCAATTCCACTTGGGACATCAACACCCATTCTAGGCTACCCACACATCTGGGGCCACCAATTCCGCCTATGGTCCACTATGCCCTCTCCATCCCAAGGCAGGGAATTCTTTTTACAATTTTAATTTCGCAGTTTCCCCTGTGTTGTTGCACCCGAGATGAGACACTGCTTTCTGTTACCAAGACCAGATAGAACCCTCGCTGTAAGACACTCGGGACCCATTTGCTCCCCTTGGAGTAGAACGGCAAGAAGCCACCTTTCTTAGCATGTCCCCAGATCACTTCTAATTTTGGCCCTCTTCAGCCTCTACCTACTCGGCATGTCAGAAATATAATAGGTTGACCACACATCTCCCCAGGATAAAGTTAAGTTTAAAGTAGACTAAATAAAATAAATAAAAAGACAAATACAAAATAAAATACATGTTCAAAGAGCAAAATCTTCCAAAGGATTAATTTTTTAAAAGTAAAAATATCAACTATAGGCCTGTAAAAGTGCTGAGAACAAGTGATATGCTGTATTGTCTAATGGTATGACAGAGTGTTTAAACTATATTTGCTTTGTCAGATCTCTCACATTGCAACAAGACTGAAAGGCTCATTTACACTTCGCTGTTTAAAGAGACTCTATATTAAAACACTTTGTTGATAACAAGTTTATATAAGTTCTGTGGTAAGCACAAATAGATATATTTTAAAATGGGAATTCTACTGGATCAATGCTAATAAAAGTTTTTGCTTCTTCAAAAGAGAAGTATAACTATGATTTTTGTAAGAAAAATATCATCAACGCAATAACTAGATATTCTTGCGACCTAAAGAAATATTATATCACTGTTTGCTGAGCAAGTATACAAATAATCTAAAAATGAAGAAAAAATATTAAAAAAATTTTAGTTAATACTACAGGTATTTTTATTAGAAAATTTTAAAATAAATAAAGATTAAAGTGTGTATATAGTAATCTTGTACTTATGTTTTTGTTATTATTAAGCATCATGACTAACCAGACTGGAGAGCCGATATTTCTTAGTTTCCGATGGAGTTATAAGAAAAGCTTATAATGCAAGAGACCATATCGTTCCAATAGTCTTCCCTGGAAGGGGTTACCTCCCAGCAGACCACGTTGCTCCAAGAAACATCCTACTTCTCTTTGAGCCCCTCCGAGGATGGGGTAGCCACACCTTCTCTGAGTAATCTCTTCTAGACTCTCAACACCCTTACAGCAAAGACTTTCTTCCTAAGCTGTCAAATATATCTCCCCTCTCTCAATTTATAGCTATTTTCTCTGACTAGAAAACTCTATGGCAAGGTTTATGTGCACATGTCTTTGTCCAGGAGAAATAGCCACGTCTTGCTGTATATAAGTTCTTCTGGAACAAAGAAGATCCATGTTTTTAAGAACAGAGTAAAAATAGAACATACTGGTATGCCAGGTATATTACTTAATACATTCATGGTCCAAAACTGTAGGTTGACCTCGATTTTGTGTTTAAAGACTTATTAGTATTTAAAACCATTTTTAATCTGTCCAGCAGAGATACTTAAGTCACTGTAGTTATATTTCACATTCTCAGTGAAAACTCTGTGAAACGGTTAAGATTGCTTCATAGAAAGATATCTTTATTGTAGCCACCATAATTCAGGAGAGTTCATCTGCAACACCTGCCGAGAACGAGAGTCCTCGTCTGGCTATTTATTTTCTTTAGCAGTGTAGATGCTTCTTCGGTCTTTGTGAAGAAATTGTAGACATTTGAGTATGTTCACACTGATGGTTTTTCTGAGATATTCCTTTTAGTTTCTCTGAATTTTTTCAGTTTTGGGGGATTTCTTAAAATATAATCCATTAAAAAAATAATTTTTTATAGCTATGTGATGTCTGCATGTTTTTCCTCCCCTCCTTCCTAGCTAAGAAGTTACGTGACCTTTTTGATAGTGATCCTAAACATTTAGTACCTAGGCGCCAAAGAGCTCCAGTGGGAAAAAGTCATATGCACTTGCACGAATGAAAAATAGTGTGCGCGACGCTGAAAAGAAGTTTTGTCTGTCCCTCACCCGCCTGGTCAACAGCAGTGTCGGTCACGACAGCCCATTTTCACCACTCTACAGATTTCTTAAAAACTGCTTAATCAAAGAGAGCAGAAGTTTTTTTCTCCTCAACTTAGACTAATCATGTTATTGGCATACGGTAGAGATGTTTACGAAGGCCATATACCCTCTAAAATAGATAATTTCCAAATGCTACTCTTTAACATCCATGCCATCAGAGATTCACAAAATGATATGCGGCAGGAAAGGACTTCTGAACATCAGCCAATCCAACGCCGTGCCAGAGCAGGGTCAGCCAGAGAAGATTCGACAGGACCGTGTCCAGGCGTGTTTGAATGTCCCCAGGGAGGGAGACACCACCATATCTCCAGGCAGGTTTTTTCAGGGCTCTGCCATCCTTACAGCAAAGTAGTGTGTCTTAATGGTCACTTTGAATTTCCTATGTAAAATTTTCTATATATTTTCCCTTGTCCATTCCCTGGCAACAATGGGAAGAGCCCTACCCCTTTCTCTTGACAATTTCCTTTTAGATACTGCAAAGAACAGATGATTTTCCCTTTCAACTTTCCTCCAGGCTGAAGAGCCTCACTTCTCTCAGCCTTTCGTCGTCACATGGCTGCTCCATCCCTCGACCATCTTTGTAACCTCCCCTGGACTATCTCTAACTATTCCCTGTCCTTCTGTAACTGGGGAGCCCAGAACTGGACAAAGGGTCCTATATGTGATCTCAGCAGGGCAGAGTGTGGGAGCATGACCTCACTTGACCTGCTGACAGGTGTGAAACCTTGATAGATGATTTCGCTGTCCATGTAATCCTTGCTATGAAAGTTAGTACCTCTACAGCTGTGACAAAAATATAGAGGGGGTACAGTGGTATCAACTAGAATAATTTCTATTTGTGGAGGCAGAAACACTACGGAAGGGGAGCAAAGAATCTCCTGGTTCTGAAACGGACCTTGAAAACCGTACGCTGGACAGCAGCATTTTTCATATGAGAGTATATGTGAGTATACAGTGATAACAATCATGACAAAATCTCGTCTTTTTATATATTTAAGAAAAATAGCACAGAAACAAATTGAACAAGAAGGAGACCAAATATTCTCTAATTGCTATTTTCATGCTTGAAACCGTGAGTCTCATTAATCCAAGGAACAGGGCTTTTACAGCTTGGATGCTAAAGATATAAACATAAAAATTTTTCCTCAAGAAGCTTTTTGCTTCTGGGTAAGAAAGAAATGATATATGACATACATTATATATTTTAAATAAGCATAATATTTACAAAAAGGAATAAGCTATTAATACATGTTAATGTATTTTTCCATATACATTATAACAGTTTCAAAAAGTTTCCTTCAGTACAATCCGCTTTTGTTTTCTTGTCCTTTAACATAAAGAGGTGTCTTAGCAACGGGTGTTCTTTTCTGTTTTGCATGTTGCATAGTTTTTTATCAAACTAACTCCGTAAATATTTCTTTACATTTGCCTTACATACTTCACGCCTCAAAGATGACTTAATAAAGATATAACAGATATTGAATAAAAACCATTACTAAAGAATGTTTTAGGTGTGACTCATTAAACCTGAGTAGAAGAAGCAACATGCTTTGCTCATTCCCCAAGCTGCCTTCCACTGTGGTTTGTGCTAGGTACACTCTTTCTCTATGCTACAGAAGTTTTGGATATTTTAATATTTTAACGACCGAGGAAGGACGGGCCAAAAAAACTTCTAAGGTACTTGTATATCTAAGACAAGGCGCAATAGTGAAATGAAGAAGTATTATCAGATTGTAATAACAAAAAATAGAGAAGTTGGGTAGCTTTGTTACCTTCAGAAGAGTTTTATATATTTGACGAATTAACTTAAAAATTGTGGGATTCACAACAGTTGAGATACTTCAGCAAATAAGAAATAGCTTTTTTACTGTTTCATTGTGACATTACTATTCAAGTAAAGACAATTTTGCAACAAAAATATTGTGATTTTGCTGAAAAGCCATTAGGAACGCTGTGATAGTCGTTCTCGTAATGCTATATTCTAGACAATCCTTGTTGCCCCAAATGTAGAGAAAGAACTTCTGAAACAATTTACACGTCTTCTTCTAGACGTTATAATTAAAATGCAAAAATGGAACAAATAGACAAATTTGCGTCCTCCTCTTTCTCCATTAGGTTTATAATGATACTGAAAAAACGCAGGTGAGAAGAGAAAGTGATTTCAGTTTGAAGGAGCTAGAATGATCCTCTTTTCCTAATGCCTGACCACTTCAGGGCTGACAAAAGTTAAAGCACATTTTATTGACAACATAAGCTTGACTGCTAACTTCCTATAAGCCTAATAGAACTGTTGAGTTTATTCAAATCTTACTGAACTTCCGATATGTATTTACTAATAAATATTTATATATTCTTTGTTCTTGTAACACTCATAATATAAACGATTTTATTTAACTGCATATTAGAAGCCTGTGATAAAAAAAAAGCAATGCTATTTCTTTCCTGGCTTGTGTTTCTTCTAAGTGTATTACACCAGTTCCTTGTATCACGCTGCTGATACTGCTTTAGTTGGGCAAGGGGAAGACAGGAGGGAATACCTTGTGGTCTAGGCAGAGGAGTAGCACCGTTACAATGTCCCTGCCATGACAGGAGAGGAAATCTTTCTGCATCCTGCATTATTGATTATCGATGGATAGCTACAGTTAATCCTAGGGTTATTTCACTTTTTCACCACAGCAACATAGTGTTCTTCGCATAAAATAGCGACTACTTCTTGTGCAACCTGCTCTGAGCGTACCTGATCTTGTAGCGGGATGGATTTGATTATATTCAGATGTCCCTTCCAACCCCAATCATTCTGAGACTCTGTGAATATATCGTCAGCATGGAAATGTGGAATAAAAATACAAGATGAAAGTAGAGGGAGACTTTGCAATATCTCTGAGTCAGGCATTAATATTAAGTTTACTTGAAACTTTCTCCAAACATTCAGTCAATACAACAATGGTGACTAAGGCAACATAATTCTGTTAGAAGGGCTAAAATTTACAATAAGGATTATTGTAATAAGGATTAGTAATTATAATTATCTTGTTAGGATGAAGTGATTCTTTCTGAATTTTGCTTTTAATCAGTATTCTTTCTTCCAAGTTTGGTACGGAATTAATATTTATGGAATAAGCAAAGTAATATTTTTAGGGGTCCTTCATCTGTAAATCACGGCAAGAAAACACTAAACATCCAGATCCAAGTGAGTGACCCAGTATTCCTTAATGAGTCTGTGAGATTTTCGATACATCCAAAGACTATCTCATAAATCTGACACGTTCTTCTCAAGATGGCAGAAGAAACAAATTAATTCTTATTTTCCCGTGCAATTCCCACTACAGTTGAAATTTAGCAGGAAGAAGCTTATAGCATGATATAAAAATCCAACGACAAGTATTTTACTGGAAAAACAAGCTGGAAAAATAGAACAGGGTGTCTAAATGTTATTGTTCTTGTTTGGCTGGTTAAATAGATGTTAACATCGAGTTCCGCTGATTTTATGATTATCTCAGAAATTTTTCAAGAGCCCTCACACAGAAACAATTTTGTGAACTAGACTATTTTAGGCAAAATAAATGTGTTATTTCTACAATAAAGTACGTGGCTGGCATATCAGCAAGATCCTGGGTAAAGAAGAACTTTGACTGAATAGCTAGACAAAAGAACTGACAATTTGATCTTCTGTTTTCTTCATGTTGGAATCTATCTTGAATTTAAGAGACTAATCTAGGAGTACAGCAAATTTTTTTGAATCATTGCCCGAATAGTTACTGTAATTCAGGTGCTCAGGGAAGCTGTGTCTGCCTGGAGGGACTCAAGGGCAGGCTGCATGGGCTTTTAATCAACAAGGTCTCGTCGTGCCTGTCCCTGTCCATGGCAGGGGTGGGACTGGCTGTCTTTAACTTTCTTTCCAAACCAATCTAGTCTATGACTCTATTACACCTTTTTGACCTCTCTCTCTTGCTGATACTGGATGATTTTCCTTTTTCCCACAGGTCATTCCTGGAAAGCTCTGTAGATATGTACTCTTGAGGTCCAGCACTCTCACGCCTCCTTGGACTAGGGTACATTCTGCCAATCAACAACCAGCAGATTCTTCTGTGCATAATACAAAATCTTCACCATGGAATGACTCTGCAGTAGCCTCATCTTATCAATTATTCTTATTTCCAAAAGCTATATATTGTAAAACCAAAATGTCCCTTGGCAGTCTGTGGATATTTTGGAAGAAGAAAATTACTTGAACTGAGGTTATAGAATTTTCTCGTCTCCTGTTCTGTTTTTTACCTAAAAATTCTTAGCCGTCATCTCTGCTGGTATTTAAGAAATGTGTATACGTGGCTCTTTAGGTCACGCTCTAGTGTCCAAGATTAATGGTTTGTGGGTAGGTGTGACAGTGCTGAGATTCTCTTTTTGGATTTTTTGTTTCTTTTAAGGTGTGACTTGAGGATCTCAGAGGTCCCTTCCGACAATGGTGATTCTGTGATTAATTACAGAACAAAGTATTATCTAGATTTTAGCCAGATACAAACTATCAAACTATGATCAATCACAGTCAGAGATGTAAAATTTTTTTGTCAGAGGTAGGCTGATGTTGGATGACGAAGACCATTTTATGATTCTACGTGCAGGAAACAGGAGACCTTCAAAGCACGACTTTCTCGGAAAAAAATGAGGCAACAAAACTTGAGTTTGGAAGAGATTATTTCTGAGGTTTTCGTAGTGTTTTTATATTTTCCTATGAAAATGCGAACGGAGACTTTTGCATTTCTCTTGATGACAGCAGACTATATCTCGGGAGGCCGAAACCCTTTCATCTGTAACTAGCTATCACTAACTTAATCTTTAACTAAAGCTCATCACAAGTTTTCTGCTCCAGGCACCTCACAGACTCTGTTGTCCGTAAAGCTCAAAAGGTTATGTCTTTTGCCTTGGGATGATAATTGTCTGCATCTACTGCCGCCAGTTTTGACTGAGAGGGCTCATTCTGATTTGATGATAAATGTACTGTTCACCTTTTGAAGTCCTGGTTGCAGTTCTGGTCCCCAGCTCAAGAAAGAAAAGGAGACAGTACAGCACAAGCTATGAAGATGACCGAGGGACAGGAGCTTCTCTATGGTGAGACCGGGGCTGTTCGGACTGGAGGAGAAGTATGAGAGGGGAATCTCATCAATGCTGCGCACTAAAGGCTAGGTGCCAAGAGATTTTAGCTGTTCTAAGTGGTGTCCAGTGGCAGGACAAGGCATAGACACAAACTGAAAATTCCATCTCAACATGAGGAAAAACTTCTGAGCTCCATGGTGCCGAGATCTCTTTTGGATAAGGGTCACACTACATGGATAACATTCAGCTAGGGTTTAATCTTGTGGCAAGAATAAACAAGTGACTTGCTACATGGCCAGAGAAACAAGAGATACAGACTTGTAACTGGTGAACTTTCAAAAATAAAATAGTAAAGGAATATTTCACAGGCATGGAGTTAAGCGGACTATCCAGTTGTTCTCTCAAACTCAGAGTAATGGTATTGTAGAAAGACACAATATGTTGCTTAAATAGCAAATGGATATATGGTGATGCCAAATGGGGGAGAAACGGATAGCAGGATGTGTGAGTGCTGAAGTCCCGGTAGCAGCAATCAAAAAAGTTCTCTTCAATCTGCACATTACAGAAAGTCCCCGTCTATTGAGTATTCGAAGTTTTCCCTGAAATTTGTTACGGAGTGAGCAGAATAAAACCGGGACTTAATGAGAACACAGGTGCAAACTAATATCACCAAATGTCTCTAGACAACTTCAGAGAGAACACTAAGCTAAGCTCATAATGATACTGACGGAATCCTGGGCTGCAACTCGTACAGAGCTTTTCCCTCAGGGCCACAGTTAATATGGGACTGCAAATTTTACTCAGCAAATAAGAAAAAGATATTATGTGCGAAAAGAGGTGATGATTGCTATCAAAGATGACACTTGCCAGATTGCAAGAAATATGACGGAAAAAGAAAAAAATTGCTGGACATAACTGGTATGACTTTTATGTAATATGGACCACCTGGAAATGGCATTTTGCATCTTACACTGCATCGTATGATAATGGTATTATTGTGCTTTATTTTATTACTTTTGTACTAATATGTTTTTTATGGCCATATTTATCAGTTTTCTCAACATTTTTGAGAGCATATGTCACAAGTTTTTTCTCAGCTGGGATGAATAGGGTGCACAGCCCTTTCCCTTGCCCTCAGCCCCGGAGAGTCAAGAGTGCTAGCAGTAGCTCCAGTCAATGCAGTGCTGGGTGCTTGGTCTATAGAAAGGGGCGAGGGTGTCCGCTGTCTTATGTTTAGCTTTGACCCTACAAGAAGAGATAGAGAACACACCACAACCATTGCCACCTGCAGCCCACTATCTCCTGCAGCTCCAGTCTCCTCCTGACGAATCGTCTGTTTATGTCTTTAGAATCCAGTGCCATATGGAAACGCATAAGCTGCCTCCCAAGCTAGAAGGTAGAAATGCTACAGTTTACCTAAAAAGAAAAGTGTGCACAGAGGGAATCTAGCCCACACTTGATTAACTTATTTTTAACTTGAGGACCACGTGAAAAGAATTTTAGTTTTCTGACTATGCTGTCCCGTGTAGTTTAGAAAGTAAGGCAGACAGTGACATTTTTCTGAAGACCACAGTTAAAAACATGGACGAAAATGTGAAAACAAGCAAATTCCTTCCTTCAGTTATAGTTCTGGCTGCTAAATTTATTTCACTTTAGACATGAGATGCATGTACGCATAGCTAAGATACCTATAATTCATTAGGATTTAGATATTTCTTAATTAATAATATTATTTACTTTCTAAAGAGAGAAAGTGTACTTTTCTGCTCTTTCATGATGAGAAAAATCTTTGCTCTATCTAATAAAACTTTCGGACAAGAAATTTCTCGCTTTGGTCTGTCACTATTTCTGTAGATGTTTAAAGATGTGCCTTGATCCAGGAAGACTATCGTGAAGAGCGGCTCTTTGCATTTTTGTTAGTGAAGTTTAACTTTAGGCATTTTTTTCGGAAGCTCATCTGTTTAACCGTTCTCTCTTTTCCTTGTTTTATCTTCAGAGAATTATTCTTAGCCGCACAAGAGAATCTCGTATTCCAAACATCCTTGCGTTTTCTGCGGACCTCTGCTGTGGATCTTTTTCAGTCTCTTCTTCCTTTCTCTGCCGGAGGAGACTACAAAGCTTACAACATACCACGAATACCTTACTTGCTGTCCTGGGAGTCAGCTGTAGAGACAACATTTCTGCCTGTTGTCCAGTCAATGAAAATGGATTCTAGGCCCTACAATGACGAATCGTACCGCAGGCTCTGGCTGCGTCGCCTGACTTTCCTTTCTTCATATGAACGAAAAGGAAGACGAAAGGGCAAGATTTTCAAAGAAAAAGACTAAGCCGCTGGCTACTTCCCAAGTCAAATAAGCTAATTGGGAAGCCACTCAGTGTAAAAACTTTCTTTCACTTCTAAGAGGAAACTCTACAGTCCCGTGGTGTTCAGCAAGAAAGCACAATGACTGCAAGCGTTCTGGAAAAGCAGCCTCCCACATCACTTACAAGTTATTGCTTATTATTAGGTGTCTTTGATTGAACCGCAGCCTCTCAAGTGCTGTCTGTCAGCGGCTTTGAGAGCTGGGGATTTCTCCCAGAAAAAAAGTCCCAAGACCTCTCCCTCCCCCACTGCCCTTCCTCACCCCCCTGTGATCGGAATCTCTGACCCCCGTGACTCCGACCTTTGACCCCCGCGACTTTGACCTTTGACCCCCGCGGATTATGATCATCCATTTGCTCCATCAGCCTCATCACCATCCGTGAGCGGGGCCCTCACGAGAGATTGGGGATATGCAAATGAGGAAGAGGGACATGCCAACGATGGGGAGTTAGCCGGGTCAGAGGGTTAGTGTATGTAAATGAGGGGGCGGGGGCATGTAAATAAGGGGGAGAGGTGCCACAAAAGGGGAGTGGGGGGAAGCAAGGGTGTTGGGGTATGCAAATTCGGGGCGAGATATGCTAATGAGGGGGTGTGCTGCAAATGAGGGAATTGCGTATGCAAATGAAGTAGAAGAAGGGAAAAGAGGGATGTGGTTATCCAAATGAGAGGGCTGTATGCTAATAAAGGGGTCTGCATGTTAATGAGGGCGATGGGGGGGGAAAATTAGGGCAGGGTATGCAAATGAGGGGGTTGGGTATGTAAACGAGGGGCGGGGCATTCAAATCAGGGGTCTGTATGCTAATGAGAAGCTCTGCCTTTTAATGAATGTGGCGGGGTGGGGAAATTGGGGTGGGGAGCATGCAAATGAGGGCGGTGTGTATGCAAATGAGGGGCGAGCTGGGCCAATGAGGGCTGCAATGCAAAAGAGATGTCTGTATGCAAATGAGGGGGCGGGATATCTAAATGAGGGGCTCTATAGGGATAGAAGGGCTCTATAGGCATAGGGCTAGAAGACGAGGGGTGGGATATGTAAATGAGGGGGTGAGGTATGCAAATCGGGTGTGTCTTTGGAATCTCCGGGGGACAGGGCGTCACTTGGCCACGCCCTTGACCCCGCCCCCTCCGCCCCTCAGTGCATTTCAGCACCCATCTGCCGCCGGCCCCGCCCCCTCCCTCCCCCAGGCCACGCCCCCTCCCCAGCCTTGAAACCCCTCGAAATCTTGAAAATTGGGGAGGGGTCCCCAAAAATGGGGGTCACCAAAATAGAGGGGGATCCCTGAAATTGAGGGGGGTTCCCGAAAGTGGGGGGTCCCTGAAATTGAGGGTCCCCAGAAATGGGGGGTGCCCGAAATCCAGGAGGGAGCAGGAAATGGGGGAGGGGGCTGACAGGAAAACGGGGGACCCCAAAATAGTGTGTAGGTGGGGGACACCCCAAAAGTGAAGGTGAAACGGGGGTCCCCAAATTGGAGCCAGCACCAAAGAGAGGCTATTCTATCCCAAAACCGTGAGGGGGGGCACACCCCGAATTTTTGGGGGGGGCACCCCAAAAATGGGGAGGGATCTTCCCCCTCCCTTTTTCCTGGTCGGGGGGTGGTTTCGGGGTGCCCCCCCACCCCCCCTGCATGGAGCTCTTTGTGCATGTCCCCGGGGGGCAGTCCCCCAAAATTCCACCCCCCCACCCCCAAATTCGGGGGGCCCCTCTTTCCCCCCCTTCCCCCCACTTTCCCTTCTTCCCCCGGGAATTTTGGGTGGGTTGGAATTTGGGGGCTCAAGGGGTGGCCGCTCTAGTTTTTGGGAGGGGGCGGGTGTCACTGCCGCCCCTCCCCCCGGCTTGGAGGGGGGTGTTTTCCCCTCCCCCCCAAAATTGTTCTACCCCCACTCACCCCCCCGAGACCCCCTGGTGGGGTTTTTGGTGCCCCTCGGGTTTGGGGGGGCCCCGGGGGTGTCCTCGAGTCCTGGTGTGAATCGTGTACAATAAATTATATGTCTGTGAGAGTTGTCGGGGGGGGGGGCACCCCGAAATTTGGGGGGGGCACCCCAAAAAGG
>QJSC01019221.1:0-17153 GCA_003697955.1 Calidris pygmaea
GTGTAGACATGGCTCTTCAGGGCATGCTCTAGTGCCCAAGATTATTGGTCTGTGGTGGGGTGTTCTGGGTGGGGTCGTGGGTGTGGGGTTTAGTTGGGAGTGGTGTTTTTGGTAGTGATTGTTGGTGTGGTGTGGTTTGTGCTTTTGTTTTGTTGTGGTTTTTTTTTGGTTGTTTTTTTTTTTTTGTGGTTGGACTCGATGATCTCAGAGGTCCCTTCCAAACACTAAGATTCTGTGATTCTGTGATTCTGTGATTCTGTGATTAACAAAATAACAGCTATGTCCCCACCAACTAACAAAAAGGAAACGCAAGCCTTCTTAGGCGTTGTGGGTTTCCGGAGAATGCATATTCCTGGTTACAGTCAGATTGTGAGCCCTCTCTATCAAGTGACCCAGAAGAACGATTTTAAATGGGGCCCTGAGAAGCAATCAGCCTTTGAACAAATTAAACGGGAGATTGTTCATGCAGTAGCCCTTGGGCCAGTCCAGGCAGGACAAGATGTAAAAAAATGTGCTGTACACTGCAGCAGGGGAGAACGGCCTTACCTGGAGTCTCTGGCAAAGGGCGCCTGTAGAGACTCGAGGCCAACCCCTAGGGTTTTGGAGTTGGGCATATAGAGAATCAGAGTCTCGCTATACTACCACTGAGAAAGAGGTATTGGCAGCATACGAAGGAGTTTGAGCTGCTTCGGAGGTAATTGGTACTGAAGCACAGCTCCTCTTGGCACCCCCATTGCCAGTGTTAGGCAATAGGAAACCCCAATCCTCCAGGAATTCTGGAGGTGATCATGGACTGGCTGCAAGGCACGGATTTTGGAGGGTCCCCAGAGGAGAGAGTGGTGCAGGCAGAGGAGTCCCCGCCATATAATCAATTATCGGAAAATGAGAGGCAATATGCATTGTCCACTGATGGAGCTTGTCGTATTGTAGGAAACCAGCAAAGGTGGAAAGCTGCTGTGTGGAGTCCTACTCGACGAGTTGCGGAAGCAACTGAGGGAGTGGGTGAGTCGAGTCAGTTTGCAGAAGTGAAAGCCGTCCAGTTGGCTTTAGATATTGCTGAGCGAGAAAAGTGGCCAGTGCTTTCTCTCTATACCGACTCATGGATGGCGGCACATGCCTTGTGGGGGTGGTTAAAAAAATGGAAAAAGAACAACTGGCAGCGCAGAGGTAAACCCATCTGGGCTGCTGACTTGTGGCAAGATATTGTTGACTGATTAGAAAAGCTGTCTGTGAAGGTACGTAATGTAGATGCCCATATACCTAAGAGTCGGGCCACTGAGGAACACCAAAACAACTAGCAGGTGGATCAGGCTGCTAAGATTAAAGTGTCCCAAGTAGACTCAGACTGGCAACATAAGGGTGAATTATTCATAGCTCGGTGGGCCCATGACACTTCAGGTCATCAAGGAAGAGATGCAACATATAGATGGGCTCGTGACCGAGGGGTGGATTTGACCATGGACGCTATTGCACAGGTCATCCATCAATGTGAAACATGCTGAAATTAAGCAAGACAAACAATCAAAACCTTTGTGGTATGGAGAACTGTGGCTGAAATATAAGTATGGGAAGGTTTGGCAAATTGACTATATCTCCCTTCCACGAACCCGCCAGGGAAAATGCTATGTGCTTACAATGGTGGAAGCAACCACCAGCTGGCTGGAAACATATGCTGTGTCTCATGCCACTGCCCATAACACTATTTTAGGCCTCGAAAGAGAAGTCCTGTGGCGACATGGTACTCCAGAGAGAACTGAGTCAGACAATGGGACTCATTTCCAAAATAATTTTATAGATGCCTGGGCTAAAGAGCATGGTATTGAGTGGATATATCACATCCTCTACCACGCACCAGCTGCCGGGAAAGTTGAACAATGCAATGGACTGCTGAAGACTACACTGAAAGCGATGAGTGCTGGAACATTTAAAACGCGGGATGAGCATTTAGCAAAAGCCACCTGGTTAGTCAACACCAGGGGAACTGTCAGCCGAGCTGGTCCTGCTCAGTCAGAGCTTTTACCTGCTGTAGAAGGGGATAAGGTCCCTGTTTTGCATGTAAAGAATATGTTGGGGAAAACAGTCTGGGTTGCCCCGGCCTCAGGTAAAGGCAGACCCACTCGTGGGGTTGCCTTTGCTGAAGGACCAGGGCACACCTGGTGGGTGATGCAGGAGAATCTCCATTGAACACAGGTTTGATGTGTACCTTTAGGAGATCTGATTTTGGGTGAGAATCCTTAATTTAAAATGTATGGTGTTAATTGTTACATAACATTAACAGTGTTCAATAAGTGTTTTTCAGGATAATATAGTGGTAATGAAACCATTATATTCGCTTTGTCGAATGGCGTCCAGTGACAGGGAACATGCTAGCTGCAAGCACAACATGTTATATTGGTGCGCCCAACTCCAACCATCTGTCATCCTGTATTGAGGCCTGGTCCTGATCTGACAACTGAGTGAATGCCACATCACTTGTTCCTACCCTAAAAGACTAGTATGATAGATGGAACGCACAGTTTTGGACTAAAGAAATTCAGTGGACCTTTTAGAGGAATAGTTCATAGCTTTAGAGGATTACATTCGTGTGTATGTACATATGTATATAGAAGAAGACAAATATAATAGTAACTTGAGTGTGACGTTGTCCCGGTTTGAGGTAAAACAGAACCAACTTTCTGTTCAGTAATTTTACATCTTGGCTAGACCTCTTCTAACTCTGAAATTAACGGCATATTGTGGAGAAAACTGCTCGTTCTCAGTGTGATAAGACCAATGTTTGTGCTTCATGCCAAGGAATGGTATGCAGAGAGGCCCTCGCTTATACTTATTGCTATAACAACCAAGGTCAGCCAATTTTCGTTATTTGCCCCGTTGGAGGGTCAGAAACGGAAAAAGCGTAGAAGGGTCCCACCTGTGGGGAGGAGCGGACAGGACAGGTGACCCAAACCTGACCAACAGGGGTATTCCATCCCATCTGCCCCATGCTCAGTATAAAAGCTGAGGGATCAAAGAGTCAGCTCTTTCTTCAATGGCCGACATCCGAAGAGGACTCTGTCTGTTCATCTGCCTTTGATCCTGATCTGTGCGTTCCTGACTCCAGAGCTGGAATCCGGTTCCCATCTGTCGCTGAGGCCAGTCTGGGACTTCCCTAGTGCCTGCCGGTGACGTCATCCTGGGAGCCTGATACGGTTTTGTATATATATTGTATCTATTTCATTATTTCCTTTTTGATTTTAATATTAATACTTCGTTAAAGTAGTTTAGTTCATTCTAAACTTGTAAATGTCCTTATCTCTTCCTCTCCTCTCTTTGGAGAGAGGGGGGGAAGGGCCATCTGTCATTCTGATTGGCCAGTCCAGCCAAAACCACGACAAACATATTTATGGTATGAAATAAGGGGTGGAATGCCCTGGTTTGAGCGACACAGGACTAATTTCTCTTCTAATGCTGGGGAAAACTGCGCTTTTAGAAGACTCTAGTGTCTGAATTCGTGAAGATATTTACTTTGTAGCCAGGTATGCTATGTGAGTTTCAAGGTCTCAGTGTTTTTGAGCCTTGCCGGGTGCAGGGATGAGGAGAAGCGAGACCTGGGCACTTGACCCGAGCTGGCCAACAGGATTATTTCATACCATGAATGTCACATTCAATATAAATTAGAAAGCTTGCTGCATAGTGCTCTCTCTCCCTTGATGGCGGCAGTCCAGAGAACTTCTTGCCCCGGTGCCGGACCCTTTGTACGGCAGTAGCCAGATTAATTCTAGTTGTGCTTTGGCCCTTCTCGTTTTCTCCCTTCATAACCTCATGACCTCCTTGTAGTCCTCCTGAGCGGCCTGCCCCCTCTTCCAAAGGCCATAAACTCTCCTTTGTTCCCTCGAGGTCCAGCCAAAGCTCTCTGTTCAGCCAGGCTGGTCTTCTTCCCCGCTGGCTCATCTTTCAGCACGTAGGGGTGGCCTGCTCCTGCGCCTTTAAGATTTCCTTCTTGAAGAACATGCAGCCTTCCTGGACTCCCTTTGCCCTTCAGGACTGCCTCCCAAGGGACTCTGTCAAACAGGCCCCTAAACAGACCAAAGTCTGCCCCCCGCAAGTCCAAGGTAGCAGGTCTGCTAACCACATTCCTTACTTCTCCAAGAACTGAAAACTCTATCGTTTCATGATCGCTGTACCCAAGACAGCCTCCAACCATCACATCACCCGCAAGTCCTTCTCTGTTCACAAACAACAGGTCCAGTGGGGCGCCTTCCTTAGTTGGCTCACTCACCAGTTGTGTCAGGAAGTTATTTTCTACAGGAGCCTCCTAGACTGTTTCCTCTCTGCTGTATTGTATTTCCAGCAGACACCTGGTAAGTTGAAGTCCCCCATGAGAACAAGGGCTACTGATCTTGAGGCTTCTCCCAGCTGCTTATAGAATATTACATCTGCCTCTTCATCCTGGTTGGGTGGTCTATAACAGACTCCCACCGTGAGATCTGCCTTGTTGGCCTTCACCCTGATTCTTTCCCATAAACATTCAACCCTATCATCATATTTCCCCAAGTCGAGTCTGTTTTGCCTGTGACAGTAATTGGTGAGTGATCTTCCCGTCCTCATCTCGATTTTCATTATATTTTCTCTCCCCTGTCCTGCTGAGGAGGGGGAGTGATAGAGTAGCTTTGGTGGGCACCTGGTGTCCAGCCAGGGTCAACCCACCACAACGTGTTACTTTAAACCTAGATTTCATGGCTAACATGCTCCTGAGTTACTGCTGGAATAGGATGTGTTTTCTCACCTTGTGAATTGATAAAAGTTTGGGATTTACCCATATGCTCCAAACAAAGAAAAAATAATTATTTGGTCTTTTGTGATTTACTAGCAACATTTCCGTCATTTTTATAGTCCATATGATTCTTAGGACTATCATAACCCTCCCTAAATGTATCACTTCTAGCAATGAGGGCAGCAAGGGACATGAATGATGCTGTGTTTTTTGCAGATGTGATTGCCATTTACAGCACTGACTCATGGGAAGTAGTAACTCTACATAAAATATTTCATCAGACTTGGCTGATGTTTTATCCCAAAATGGTGCGTTGAGGCAATAAAGAGCAGTCACTGTTCTGAGTATCTGTTGAAAGGGCAAGGTCAGCTTAAAATCTGACCAGTCCCTCTTTGTTTTTCAGTACTAGGTCCAGTAGTACACCTCTCCTTGTTGGCTCCTCCACCACCTGAGTCAAAAAGTTGTCATCAGTGCACTGGAGGAACCTCCTGGACTGTACGTGCCTGGCTGTGTAGCCTTCCCAGCAGATATCAGGGTGATTGAAGTCCCCATGAGAACCAAGGCCTGTGATTGTGAGGCTACTTTCAGCTGTCTGTAGAGGGCCTCATCAGCTTCCCCATCCTGATCAGATGGCCTGTAATAAACACCCACAACAGTGTCCCTCATATTGGCCCGCCCCTTAATCCTTACCCACAAGCTCTCAACTCTCTTTATCTGCCCCCAGGGAGGGCTCAATATATTTCAGTTGCTCTTTCACATAAAGAGCAACTCCACCACCTCGCCTTGCTGTCCTGTCTTTCCTCAAAAGGACATAGCCATCTATGATGGTGTTCCAGTCATGTGCGCTATCCCACCATGTCTCAGTAATTGCAATGAGATCATGGCCCTGTGACCGCACGCAGATCTCTAGTTCTTCCTGTTTATTCCCCATGCTGCATGCATTCATGTATAAGCATTTCAGAGAGGGAGTTGAGCATGTAGTTTCCACCCTTGAGGGGTGGTAGGCCTTCTGGTTCTCAAAAATACTAGCCTGCTGCCTCACAAGTGCTGAGCTACTACACCCAGGCACCTTTCTAGCAAGCCCAGTTACATCCCCATCTGTGGGAGACTGACTAGCTGAGAAACACTGCAAGGCCGTTCTGGCCTTGAAGGCAGCTGTTGTCCAACAACAAGGTGTTTGTGGTTGCTCCGGCATGCGATAAGGTAACCATAAGAAAGGAACTATGGGCAGAACTGTCTTGTATAGAACTAACCAATAATGAGATCGCATTTTGCAATATGTATGAGCTAATTATGAATGAGCATAAAAGTATGATAGTGTGTCTAAATAAACAGAAGTTAGCTGATCGCTCATATTGAGTGCCCTTCTTCCCTCCGTCGCAACACCCATCCCCCTTTGAATCTTGTTTAAAGCGCTCTCAATGAGCCCTGATAACTCTTGTCCTAGAACCCTTTTCCCCCTTTGAGATAAGCTATTCCCATCTGTTACCCTCAGGCCTGGTGTCTTGTAAATCAAGTCATGATCAAAGAACCCAAAGTCCTGCTGGTAGCACCAGGCTCAGAGCCAGGCATTGATCTCTATTGAGCTCTTCCTATTTACACCCTCATCATTCCCTGCAACTGAAGGGATAGAGGAGAACACAACTTGTGCTCCAGATCCCTTGACCAGTCATCCCAACGTCCTGAAATCTCTCTTTATTGTCCTTGGACTTCTTTTCACTACTTCGTCAGTGCCTACCTGGAAGATCAAAAGGGGGTAATAATCTGAGGGCCATACTAGGGAAGGAAGTTTCTTCTTTACATCATTAACCATCAACTGAATAACGATTCTGATGTTGAACTGAATGATGATTCAGTATTTCCCCTTACAATGTTTTCAAAATTATTTTCATCATTTTACCTGCTTGAGTGCCCTGTTTTACATCTCTCTAGAGCTGCATCAATAAAGACCTAATGTTCTACCTCTCCAAATGCCTCTCAGATATTGAAAAAAACATAATATACATCACAAATAGCGAACTTTTGATGTTCTTTTGTCACTGGTTGACTCTCACTCCAGCCAACATTAATCTCTGTTACTCTCTTGACACTGTTCTGTTATGAGGCTTAAAGTGCGCCTGTTACTTCACTGTGCAGGGATAGATAAAAAAGGAGACTAAGGGGAGGAATAATAGCTCTGTAGTGAAAATAAACACAGTCTTAGATGCAGGTAGAGTCAGGATTAGCAGACTTCCAGGCACACTGCAGAAGGCAGCTTATGCAGTTGGTCTCACATTGCATCCTTTGCATTATCAGCATCAAAGCATTCACAGTTCTGCCCCAAGTTTCATGTTTTTATTTTTATTTATTTTGGCAACTAAACTTAAAGGTGGGAATGGGGGAGCCCACAGGAGCTGTGAGGTTGACAGAAACCGGGGAAATGACTAGAGCAGGTATAGGGGCAAGGGAGGGAGGCTGAGGAGCCGTGGGAGTTGGTGGAACAGCCGAGAAAGGAACAACGAAAAAAACTCCAGCAGGGAAACCATAGCCCGGAAGATGGGTGGGGAGCAATGAAGAGGAGAAAGAGAGGTAACATCAAGCGGGCAGATCTACAAACCATTTGGTCTTATATGTGTTCTGACACCCTTGCTAAAATAAGCAGAATAGTTCAGATGGCTGACTACACCTAGGAAGGCCCAAGGTACTCTCATCATATGGTGCACAGCTCCTAATGAAAGCCTAGGGCAGTTCGTTATTAGCTTGTTCCTGCAAAACATATAAGATGCGCACTGACAAATTAATATTGCACCCTGAAGTTGGAGAATTTTCTGACTTTTAGTATTTGGTCTCTCAATCCCAACATTACTCTTACTTCGTGCATGTATACATTCAAACACATCTAAGGAAACTTAAGCAAAACTACAACTTACTGAAAAGCCATATTCTCAGGTTGTCATCAGAGTGCCATGTTAAATCTTTGACTTGCTTAGGAAACTAGAAATGTGTTAAAAATGCATTCAGACTTAATTAGATGTGATATCCCTGTTAAAAAAGACAAACCTCAGATCGATCTGCTCACATGAAAATACCACGTGATATTTTTTTAAATTTTTCTTTAAAAAAAATAATCCTCTAAAATGTGTTTCTTTTATCCCATTGCTTGTCATTATTAGCAACCACTGGTAGGCAGTATGCTCTGCTGTAGCTTATTTCTCTTAAGAAAAAACAAATGGATCAGGGCCGCCCATGTCTAATGGGGTTTTTTTACAAAAGCAGTTTTGAGGAGTGAGGCTGTTCTCTCATCCCATGCTCTCCCACACTCCCCCTGCTTTTCCTGCTATGAATGTTCTTCCAAACTGGCTCTGCTCAGTGCATCATTTGTTATCCCAGGTCTCTTCATGAATAATAGGCAACAGAGTGTAAAGTGCATCGGTTTCAAACTGACTCTTATTCCTTTATTAGTTACAGATGCAAGCAAGGAAATCCAGAGTCTTCCACGTTAAAGCCTGTAACTTCAGCAGAGCTGTTCCAAGAAAATCTCCTTTGAGTCTTGTTGGAGTGGGAGACGGACCCGGAGTAACGATGTAACCTCAATATGAGTATGATCGTTCTCCCTTTATTAAAGTTTTTACAAAGTATATATAGACAGGCAAGCAGAGCACGCGTTAGCGGTAGCTATACGATTGGCTTACAATCTCTGTTCACGCGACTAGAGCGCTCACACAATTGTCCACGCGCAGCAACATTCTCTCATCTTCTGGATGTGGTCCCGTTTATCTTATCTACCAAGTAGCTACTTCTTCATACTTCTGCTTTCCCAGGAGAGTTCACGGTCACCTCTGGGCCTTTATCTACATCAAAGACTGGGTTGCTCATCGCAATTAAATTGTGCCCCTTTTCACACAGCCATTCCTCCACAGAGTCTCAGGCAAGAAGATCAACTATTCACCAGGAAATATCAAAGGAAAGTCCACACATTAAAGGAATTCAGCTTCCTGTCCCAGCTAGTTCAGCACCACTGTCTTTAGGAGGTAAATCCACAAACTCAGATCTTCTTCCTCAGCAATCCTGAGCAGATCCCATTCTTCTGCATATCTCCCCAGGTAAGAGGGCAAATATGTTCTCCTCTTCATGAATTTGGCAGAAAGACTCTCTGATTAACCACTAAAGCGAGACCTCTTGACCAGGAACAGTCTATTCTCTCTTTTCTTCTGTAACTAGGTAGTTACAGACATAACTCTGTGTGCAGAGTGGATACCTCACATGTGATGATAACAATACTTCTACCCAGACACCATCTCGCTGGATCCCTCCAGTCCCTTCACCATGTTAGCCCAAAGTTATGGCTACCAGCACCAACCAAATAGGAAAAAAACCCCAGTATCTGACAGTTAATTAAATTATGTGGTGAAACAGCAACAGGATTTTACATGAAAATAAACTTTAATCAAGTCTAGAATTGCTGATATTTAAACCTAGAATTGCTGATATCTAAACCATACCTCCCGATCATACCTTCCTACACATCTCCTAAAGGGCTTGTGAAGCTTATTTACAGAAACATGTCTTTCCTGCTATGTGACAGATGCACACAAAAGAAGAAACTGACTTAAACAAAAACTTTGAAGTTAACCACAGATAAAAGTGCAGGCACAGTAACGAGGGAAATATTTTTGTTCAGCATTACTTGCGACAGTTGGTATGACTCTCAATAAGAAATGTGTAGTTGACTCTGTTGCTTTCAGAAAGGAGTGAACTCTGGAGAGACATGAAGAAGCAAGCAATTATTCAATCCATGTTCATTCTGTGAGACCACAACTTCCCGTATAAAGAAGAACATCACATGCTGCAACAACAAAAAAATTATTTATTAGACTAATTTTATCAACAGTTTATACCTGGGACAGCAGAGGACTAACTCAGATCTAGAAACTTCCTTTTATATTCCACTCCTTATTTCCATTCACCTCACACCTTTTTTCTTTATATGCAGACAGTAGAACCTTCCCCTTGTCGAGGAACTGTCATTCTTTTTTTTTTTTTTTCCAAGTAAAATTGGAAAAAAAGTTTTTAATTATCTTTGCACTATAGTTGAGCCTATAAAGCTAGTAGTATTTACATTTTTAAGTATACTTCTCAAAAAATTAAGGCTGTTATGGGGCTTTTCAGAATCGCCACTGGCTATTAATATTTATACCATTATGCCTTCACTCATCAAGGTAAGATCTATAAAAATGATACCACAAATATTCTTGCCGAGATCAGCTTAAGCCAAAGTAGTAAATTTTGCATAATGTTCATTTCACAGATGCTGAAGTGTATTCTCATCTGGACTGTAGTCTGAAACATGATTTTTCAGTTCTCAAGCCACTTTCAAACAGTTGTCTTCTGAATGCTAATTTCACTTCCATGTTGGCAGATTCATATAGAACAGGTAATGAATGTTGCCATCGTTATACTCTCCATTTAGTAAACAGTATGAAATAAACCTACATTCAATGGCAATAATGCAACTTAGTGCAATCCCCAGGTACTCTTAAAGTGTTTCCTCTTCATTTACACTTCTTAAAATCATAGAATCATAGAATAGTTTGGGTTGGAAGGGACCTTTAAAGGTCATCTATTCTACCCCCCCTGCAATGAGCAGGGACATCTTCAACTAGATCAGGTTGCTCAGAGCCCCGTCCAACCTGACCTTGAATGTTTCCAGGGATCACAGAATCATAGAATTCTAGGGGTTGGAAGGGACCTTCGGAGATCATCTAGTCCAACCCCCCTGCCAAAGCAGGTTCACCTAGAGCAGGCTGGACAGGAACGCATCAGGTGGTCACGAACCTGATCTTCTCTTACAGTGGGGGGGACTTTGCTCCTCCAGTCCCTGTCTTGTGGTCCATCCACTCAAGAGATGTGGGGAGAGAGGTTGCCAGTGAAGACTGAGGCAAAAAAGTTGTTGAGTACTTCAGCCTTCTCTTTGTCTGTTGTTACCAGTTTGCCAGTAGTGTTCATCTTGGGGGGGTACGCTTTCTTTGACCTTCCTTTTCTGGTTGACATTTCTGTAGAAGCCCTTATTATTATTCTTTGTGTCCCTTGCCAAGTTTGGCTCCAGCTGTGCCTTGGCCTTCCTGACCCCATCCCTCTTCCCCCTTTGAGAAAGATGAATTCCAACTGATGCCAGCAGGCCTTGTGCCATGTAGGGCATCCCATTATCGAAAAAAAAAACCAAAATTGTGGCGGTGACACCAACCATGGAGCCATGTATTATTAATCAACAGGGCATGTCTGTTTCTTCCAGTATTGCTGCCTGCAACTGGGAGGAGAGAGGAAAAAATTACCTGTGCTCCAGATTCCCTTACCAGCTGTCCCAAGGCCCTGAAGTGTCTTTTGATTGCCTTTGGACCGTGTGTTGTGGCTTCATCGTTACCCACATGGGAGAGCAGTAATGGGTACTAGTCTGAAGGCTGTACCAGGCTAGGAAGTTTCCTAGTGATGTCCTTAACCTGGGCCCCAGAGAGGCAGCAGACTTCCCTAAGAGGAGGGTCTGGACGGCATATTGGATCCTCTGTTCCCCTCAGAAGGAAGTCACCTACAACGATAATCCATCTTTTTTTCCTTGTTGAGGTGCTCGTGATACAGGGGGTAAGCCTTTCTGACTTGGCAACACCTCTGGTGTAGATGGACCGTCATTCACATTATCCATTGACTGGCCTTCCACATCCAGAGCCTCATACCTGTTGTACAGAGGCACCTGGGAGAGCAAGGTGGGCAAGGAGGGTGTGGGGAGTGAGGAATTGTGGAGACACACTGCTGAGCAAGAGCTCGGCAGGTGTTCTTGCAGTGACGGGAAGGAAGCCTTGAGAACAGTAAACAATGTCCTTGTATGGTAATGTGAAATAGATAGCAAGCTAACAAAATAGATAACGATACCAAAACCAATAACAATGACTAATTAGCCTAGGCGCATGAATATGTAGCCAATTGTATTGCTGATAAGGGCGCGTGGACAGGCCCCCACAACCTATCTGTGTAGAGAGCACAGCGCGTGATCAAAAGAGAGAAACTATGTATGCTGTAAAAATGAAACATTAAACTTCTTCACCACTTGGCGGAGTCCGTGCCCTTTGTTGCCGCAGGAGGGGATTTGCCTGAGCGTTGACTTGCCTCCATTCACTCCTTTCCTTTAAGCTCCTGCCTTCAGCCTGGCAGGGGGAGGATACAGGATCCCCTTGATCGTTTTTTTTTTTCTGGTGCTGTTCCTGTTTCTGTCTTGGGGAGGGTAGAGCATGGTTCCACCAGTCTAGGTGGAACATGAAGGACACCCATGCGATCAGGCCCAGCCAGCACGGGTTCACGAGGGGCAGGTCCTGCTTGACAAACCTGATCTCCTTCTATGACAAAGTGACCCGCTTGCTGGATGAAGGAAAGGCTGTGGATGTTGTTTACCTGGACTTTAGCAAGGCCTTTGATACAGTCTCCCACAGTATCCTCCTGGAGAAACTGGCTGCCCATGGCTTGGATGGGAATACCCTCTGCTGGGTTAAAAACTGGCTGGAGGGCCGGGCCCAGGGAGTGCTGGTGAATGGAGTTAAATCCAGCTGGCGTCCAGTCACGAGTGGTGTCCCACAGGGCTCGGTACTGGGACCCGTCCTCTTTAACATCTTTATCAATGATCTGGACGAGGGGATTGAGTGCACCCTCAGTAAGTTCGCAGACGACACCAAGCTGGGTGGCAGTGTCGACCTGCTGGAGGGTAGAGAGGCTCTGCAGAGAGATCTGGACAGGCTGGATCGATGGGCCGAGACCAACGGGATGAGGTTCAACAAGCCCAAGTGCCGGGTCCTGCACTTGGGTCACAACAACCCCAGGCAGCGCTACAGGCTGGGGGCAGAGTGGCTGGAGAGCTGCCCGGCAGAAAAGGACCTGGGGGTGTTGGTCGACTGTCAGCTGAACATGAGCCAGCAGTGTGCCCAGGTGGCCAAGAAGGCCAACAGCATCCTGGCCTGTATCAGGAACAGCGTGGCGAGTAGGGCCCGAGAGGTGATTGTCCCCCTGTACTCGGCACTGGTGAGGCCTCACCTCGAGTACTGTGTCCAGTTTTGGGCTCCCTACCATAAAAAAGACATCGAGGTGCTGGAGTGGGTCCAGAGAAGGGCAACAAAGATGGTGAGGGGTCTGGAGCACAAGTCTTATGAGGAGAGGCTGAGGGAGCTGGGGTTATTCAGCCTGGAGAAGAGGAGGCTGAGGGGAGACCTTATTGCTCTCTACAACTACCTGAAAGGAGGGTGTAGAGAGGTGGGGATCGGTCTCTTCTCTCAAGTCACAGGCGACAGGACTAGAGGAAATGGCCTCAAGTTACACCAGGGGAGGTTCAGGCTGGATATAAGGAAAAATTTTTTCACCGAAAGGGTTATCAGACACTGGAACGGGCTGCCCAGGGAGGTGGTTGAGGCACCATCCCTGGAGGTGTTCAAAAGACGGGTTGATGTAGTGCTGGGAGGTATGGTTTAGTGATGGTGTTGCTTTTTGTTTGTTGTGCGGGTGTCTATTTTTTGTCAAAGTTAGGTTGACGGTTGGACAAGATGATCTTTAAGGTCCCTTCCAACCTAGAAGATTCTGTGATTCTGTGATCTTTTTTCTCAGACTGATCTGAGTAAACAGGTTGCAGTTTCATTTCCAAGTTGCCAGTAGAGGGGATACCATTTCTTTCAAGAAGTGCTCAAACTTAGCAAAGAATTTTTCAGTCCTAGGATATCTTGGTTCCGGTGGGGATAGGGTTAATTTTTCCCAGGTTCTGGCAGGGGACACAAGTATTCCATACCATGTTAGCCATACCCAGTCTATAGCCAGGAGCTGGCTGGGGGAGGGGGCAGGAAGTCACAACTTGGGAGCGGACTGGGGTGTCCCAGGTTCAGTGGGTGAGTGGTGGTATCCTAATCGTGTCGCATGTGGTGATAACAATACTTCTACCCAGACACCATCTCGCTGGATCCCTCCAGTCCCTTCACCATGTTAGCCCAAAGTTATGGCTACCAGCACCAACCAAATTGGAAAAAAAAACCAGTATCTGACAGTTAATTAAATTATGTGGTGAAACAGCAATAGGATTTTATGTGAAAATAAACTTTAATCAAGTCTAGAATTGCTGATATTTAAACCTAGAATTGCTGATATCTAAGCCATACCTCCCGAAAACTTAATCTATGAAGGTCATGAAACCAAAAAGAAAACCTATAAAACTTGGAATGGCTTACCTTTGGGACTATCTGACACCTTCAGACATAGTCCCTTACCTATGGGAACTCTTGTTATAGCCCTGGTTGAGTTCCCCTCTGTGAGTAGTCATGTGACTATTGTATTGGGGCCACCTTTTGGATCTTATTTACTTTCAAGCCAACTCAGCTGGAGTTGCACCAATGGAGTGTTTAAGCCTTCCTGTGCTTTCATGGACCTTCCTCAGGCACAGGTGGCCTCTCTGGGGATTATGCACTCAACGACATAGCTGTTCCAGTTCCCAGTTTAACTCTCTGAGGACTGTGTAACAGGTAAAGCATTTACAGCCTTCACAAAGAAAACTTCTTACTGCGCAGCCACTCATTTCACTTATAGGTAAAAACCAAGAGAGTTAAGAGTTGGGCAAAAATTAATGAATGTCTTTTTTTGGGATCCTCAGTACACCTAGGCAGTATAACTCTTCCTGCTCCCCCATATTCCTGCTCACTCTTCCAGTCTGGTCATAGTGAGAACTTCCCATTTACTGGGTATTGCCATTCTCATTCGTCTTTGAAACTTGCTCACCAAGAGTTATTAATAATCTGCAGCTGGTACCCTTTATTGCCCAAGCAAGACAGCTCTATTGGCTATTACCCTTAAAGGAATATATCCGTTTCTCAGAGAGTCTCCCTTTCCTGACATAAAATAGACAATTCAGGTTGCACTGAAAGTTATGGGGAGCTTGTAGAATGGCATAAATGCACATTGCAGGGTTCCCTGGCCCACCACAGCCAGGGCTCTCATTGCAGCCTAGGTTAGAGCCATGTGTGTTGTCTTGCGCAACATGGGGCAAAGCAAAACTGCTTGGAGAACAATCATTTGGCAGCCTGTGTGTATTCTTTGTACCACCTCTGAGGAACATGAAACTGTGTCCACATAATTAAAGAAACCATGGCACATTCAGTCTTATTCTGGCACTAAATCTCATGTTTGCTTAATTTCTCTTTTAAAAATAATTATGACTACACAATCTATTCACTGGCATATTTGTTTGGTTTTATCAAGCCTGTTTTTCTTCTTACGATAGCATGTGATCATCAACTATTTAAAACTGACAGATTTATTTGTGCCTGGTGTGGGGTGTGAACTTCCAGTTTGCTCAGGGAATGTTGTTCCTAAATGAAATGTTATATTGTACCTTTAGAGAGCTTTGTTTGAAGTTAATAGATACAATGCTGCTGAACCTGCTGAATATGTTGCATGGTATACTTGCTCTTTGTATTTGTATGCTGTGGTTTAAATGGGCTCTGTATGACTTGGCATTTAGATGTATAATATGATTACTTGGATAACAGTTGTACCTGCATATCTTGGGCATCATGTGATGGATTCTATTGCCAATTACACTTTTGGTTTCATCTGGGGAAGGTTTATTTTGCTCTTCAATGCTTATCTTCAAGAGCTAGGGGATGGAAACCTTTTGGACTGCTTAGAAAATGAATGTTACTTTCAAAAGATTGCGATTTTGTTGCTGGTCCTCCTGAATGCATTGCAGGGGTGGTTTTGTGTTAAAAAATGGTGCAGGACTAGGTATTGTGCGACATGTGCTGCTGCTACTCAAATCCTGCAGGCCAATTCACAACCGGCACAGGCACAAACCACTCCCCAAGCTACCCCTCTACGGGCACCGGCCATGCCTCTACCCCAACCCGTATCAGCACCAGCCGCTACTGTCACTACTCTAGCTGCTTCCACAAAGAGTACTGCCTACTCAAACTCCAACAGAACCGGTACAAGTTGCCCCAGTGACCAGGAAGCAGAAAACAAGATCAACTTGTTCCCCTGCCCCTTATAACAAAGACCAGCTCAAGCCAGACAGCATGGGAGAGAGTTCTTCTTACAAAGATAAAGGAAAGGGTCCTTCTCAGGCAATGTCAACGCAGGAGGAGTACTCAGATGCAGAAATAATTGTTAAATCCTTCTCTATGAAAGATTTGCAAAATATGAGGAAGGACTGTAGTTGTAAAGAAGGGGAGACACTTATCTGATGTTTGCTCTGATGCTGGGACAATGGGGCTGATTACCTAGATTTAGACACTAGAGAAGCTAAGCAGTTGGGAAACCTGGCCAAAGATGGAGGTATTGATAAAGTGACTGGGAGAAAGACAAACACTCTCGGTCTATGGAGGCGACTGGTGTCAGCTGTAAAGGGCAGGCATATCTGTCAAGCAAATGGACCAACATGGGAAAAGGTACTAAGTACCTGAGGGAACTGGCTGTGTGAGAGGTGATTTATGGTGACTGGCAAGTGAACGTAGACCCTGATGAAATGCCATGTTAGCCATACCCAGTCTATAGCCAGGAGCTGGCTGGGGGAGGGGGCAGGAAGTCACAACTTGGGAGCGGGCTGGGGTGTCCCAGGTTTGGTGGGTGAGTGGTGGTATCCTAATCATGTTTGTGTATTTCTCTATCCATGTTACTGTTATTGTTTTCTTGTTCCCTTTGCTGTTCTGTTAAACTGCCTTTGTCTCAACGCATGAGTTTTGCCTTTTTCTTCCGATTCTCCCCCCACGACTGGGGGTTGAGGGAGCGGAGTGTGGTGCTTTGTTGCTGTCTGAGGCTAAACCATAACATAGGATCATCATTGCTGACAAGGCAAGAGATTCAGCAGAGGGGAAAAGTTGTCTTCTTCCCCTTAGTAGATGTGGTGACTGTGACTCATGAGTACCAGATGGAAGTTGTCACCACAGCATCAATTACTGGGATAGGAAACTGCAACTTTTGTAAGGCCCAGAGTTATTTTAGCAGGATTTTCCCAACACTAGAATCAGTCCAGGGTGGATCCAATGTCCCTGGCCAGTAAATGCCATTTAGAGGGTGCAGTTGGCAAGGGACTGGGTTTCTAAACTCATCCTTCAAATCTTACTCGCATTAGTTGTTATGGTTTGAGAAAACCCACAACAATTTATTGTTGTTTAGACAATTATTCTGTCACGCGATGACCCCTCCCCACCTGGGAAGGGGAATCAGGGAAAAAACAAGGAAACACAAGGGTTGAAATATAAATAGATTTAATAGGATAAGACTAAATAATTAATGTTAATAACACTAAAGAACCAGTATTCACAGAATCACAGAATCACAGAATCACAGAATCGTAGTGGTTGGAAGGGACCTCAGAGATCATCGAGTCCAACCACAAAAAAAAAACAAA
>QJSC01019222.1:18253-28680 GCA_003697955.1 Calidris pygmaea
GCTCCACTTTAGAGCAACCTTGTGAAGTCTCTTGTCCATCTCTTTGTCAAACCGGCCAACTCATGACATTTGTCCTTTTCACTGCGCTGCTGTCACAAACACACAAACCTATCTTTTTTGATTCCATCAAACCAGCAGATGGCATCTTCCTGAACATCACCTTTAATGTCCAGTGACTGTCAAATGTCATCCACCTGATCTGCATGTCTCTCAAGGGCAGCCCGGATCGCTCCTAATCCAGTATCCCTCAGTTATGAGAGTGCACACAATTCTCTTTGGAATAACTTCAGAATACAAATAATATCGCAGGATATTTAAATAAGATAAATAATTCCATAGCGTGTAACTGAACTGTCCAGTAAACAGCGCACAAAGCAGCAGCCTTCAAAATGCAAATCTTCCAGGTGACTGCCTGCTCTTTGGGCATTTTCAAAGCAAATATTCAAGTCACTTGCCTTAAGTCTTTTCAGAACTGATCCACAATAGGTCCCTTATTTATAGTCAGTGTCACGAAAAGATACNCTTTTCACTGCGCTGCTGTCACAAACACACAAACCTATCTTTTTTGATTCCATCAAACCAGCAGATGGCATCTTCCTGAACATCACCTTTAATGTCCAGTGACTGTCAAATGTCATCCACCTGATGTGCATGTCTCTCAAGGGCAGCCCGGATCGCTCCTAATCCAGTATCCCTCAGTTATGAGAGTGCACACAATTCTTTTCGGAATAACTTCAGAATACAAATAACATCGCAGGATATTTAAATAAGATAAATAATTCCACAGCGTGTAACTGAACTGTCCAGTAAACAGCGCACAAAGCAGCAGCCTTCAAAATGAAAATCTTCCAGGTGACTGCCTGCTCTTTGGGCATTTTCAAAGCAAATATTCAAGTCACTTGCCTTAAGTCTTTTCAGAACTGATCCACAATAGGTCCCTTATTTATAGTCAGTGTCACGAAAAGATACGACCTTACCCATAACCTTTAAAAATGACATATAATATCAATGACAAAGTTGAGCCATTCACAGTTCTTGTGAACAACTTCTCAGTGCATCTTTATTTCTCTCTTTTCACAGGGATAACGCCAGACAGGCTTTCTTTCAGGCCGTGACAGGAGCCTGGTCTCACCATGGGGAGAACTGAAACTTGGGATAACCTCCCACTGACTTCAAAATCTCATCCAGATTTTTACCATCTGCCTTCGATAACATCGCAGTGAGACATCACATTGTTTTACGGAGGGAAAAGGGAGAAAAAGAAAAGTCCATGTACTACTTCTTCTTTGGTGGAAGCATTCGGTTCATCTGTTCATCTTGAACACTCATATCTGGTTAGACTCTAAGCAATCACCCCAGCTCTGCCGTTTGGAGATAGATCTTTCCCTGCCTTGTAGGAAACGCAGGGATGAGTAGGGTTGGCTCTGAATTTCCTCCACCTCTGGAGGAAAACCCAGGGTCCCTGAGCTTGTTGATCCAAAACATGCCCATCCTCATTGTGAAGAGGTCCCCGCTAACAGAGGTCCCAGCTGTTCCCTCTGCTGTTTGGGGCACTTGCCCCCTTGAAGAGAGCAGTTACGATGTATTGCGTGAGTGTCACGACGGGAAAGAATGGGGGCATGGACGCTGGGTTGCTGGAAGAGGTCTTGCTTGGCTTGTGCAAGGCAGGCCAGCGGCTTCCCCCAGCGGCTCTCCCCACTCAGAGCGCAGACCTGAACCAGCTGTGCACAATCCCACGCTGTCCCTGCCCCACACCGGCCAGAGGATGCTGCCCGGGGACCCCAGGGCAGTGATGTTTGGGCCAGGGGTGCTGTGAAGGAACCCCCCCTGGAAAGGCAGGGAGAGCTGCAGGGCAGGCAGGGGGGAGAGGGAAGAGGACGCAGTGCCCCTGGGGAGGTGGCTCCATCACCCCGGCTGCTCTCAGCCCCCTCCTGCAGGACTCCCCTGCCACCAGGCTTTCCCAAAGGAGAGCAGCACTCTGGGGGTCANCAATAGGTCCCTTATTTATAGTCAGTGTCACGAAAAGATACGACCTTACCCATAACCTTTAAAAATGACATATAATATCAATGACAAAGTTGAGCCATTCACAGTTCTTGTGAACAACTTCTCAGTGCATCTTTATTTCTCTGTTTTCACAGGGATAACGCCAGACAGGCTTTCTTTCAGGCCGTGACAGGAGCCTGGTCTCACCATGGGGAGAACTGAAACTTGGGATAACCTCCCACTGACTTCAAAATCTCATCCAGATTTTTACCATCTGCCTTTGATAACATCGCAGTGAGGCATCACATTGTTTTACGGAGGGAAAAGGGAGAAAAAGAAAAGTCCATGTACTACTTCTTCTTTGGTGGAAGCATTCGGTTCATCTGTTCATCTTGAACACTCATATCTGGTTAGACTCTAAGCAATCACCCCAGCTCTGCCGTTTGGAGATAGATCTTTCCCTGCCTCATAGGAAACCCAGGGATGAGTAGGGTTGGCTCTGAATTTCCTCCACCTCTGGAGGAAACCCAGGGTCCCTGAGCTTGTTGATCCAAAACATGCCCATCCTCATTGTGAAGAGGTCCCCGCTAACAGAGGTCCCAGCTGTTCCCTCTGCTGTTTGGGGCACTTGCCCCCTTGAAGAGAGCAGTTACGGCACATTGCGTGAGTGTCACGACGGGAAAGAATGGGGGCATGGACGCTGGGTTGCTGGAAGAGGTCTTGCTTGGCTTGTGCGAGGCAGGCCAGCGGCTTCCCCCAGCGGCTCTCCCCACTCAGAGCGCAGACCTGAACCAGCTGTACACAATCCCACGCTGTCCCTGCCCCACACTGGCCAGAGGATGCTGCCCGGGGACCCCAGGGCAGTGATGTTTGGGCCAGGGGTGCTGTGAAGGAACCCCCCCTGGAAAGGCAGGGAGAGCTGCAGGGCAGGCAGGGGGGAGAGGGAAGAGGACGCAGTGCCCCTGGGGAGGTGGCTCCATCACCCCGGCTGCTCTCAGCCCCCTCCTGCAGGACTCCCCTGCCACCAGGTTTTCCCAAAGGAGAGCAGCACTCTGGGGGTCAGGCTGCTCCCCCGGGACTGTCCCCTGCCTCTGGGCTCCAGCCTGTCCCCAGGGGAAGGAGGGAGCCGCGGTGTCGGGGAGCCCCAGGACCTGCTCCTCCCCGCTCCCCCTGCACTGCCCTTCTCTGTGGGCTCTGCCCGCTGCTGGGGCTGGAGGGAGCCCAGGCTTNCCTTCACCCCGGCTGCTCTCAGCCCCCTCCTGCAGGACTCCCCTGCCACCAGGCTTTCCCAAAGGAGAGCAGCACTCTGGGGGTCAGGCTGCTCCCCCGGGACTGTCCCCCGCCTCTGGGCTCCAGCCTGTCCCCAGGGGAAGGAGGGAGCCGCGGTGTCGGGGAGCCCCAGGACCTGCTCCTCCCCGCTCCCCCTGCATCTGCCCTTCTCTGTGGGCTCTGCCCGCTGCTGGGGCTGGAGGGAGCCCAGGCTTCCAGGCTGCTTTAGCCCCCGATCAGGCCTTCTGGGGAAGCACCAAGCTTGCTGAACAGGCTCTTTGTGCCGCGGGCGCTGGGCAAACACGGCTTATCAGAGATGCTGCGGCACAAACATCTCTCCTCTTGCCAGGGGAGCTCCGTCCCATCCCCGCAATTAACTCTGAGTGGCTGCCTGGGGACAAGCAGGTGCTTCATCGCGTACATCTGAATGGCCACATCCTGCTCAGGGACAGCGCTGGCCTGGGCCGAGGGTGAGGACAGTGAAGGGGCACTCCCTGGGGACAAGGGCCTTTGGTGAGCTGTGGCTGAGTCCCACCCAGGGACAGGGCTGGAGCCAGCACCTTGTTGGGGACGGAGTCGCTGGCACCCGCTCTCTGGGGACAGCTCTGCAGAGTGGGACCCCGGTTATCTGGGAGGGCACGGTGGCCCCAGACAAGTGGCAGGGTGAGGGCCAGGGCAGGGGATATTCCCCTCTGCTCCATGCTCTGGGGAGGCCGTGGCTGGGGAGGGGACAAGTTTGGGGCCTGGAGTGTGAGGGAAATGAGTTGGGCTGGAGCTGGGCACTGCCACCACCCAAACACTTCCCTGAGCTGAGCCCTCATCTCCCGACACCCAGTATTCACCAGTGCTCCCCATTGCCTCCAGTGACTGAAGATCCCAGTCACCTGGCTGTCCCCATTGCCCGTGCCCCCCTGTTGTCCTCCCACCTTCCTGTATTCCCTAATCCTGGGTTCCTGGTGCCCCAAGAAGATGGCTCACTCTCAACCGCTTCTTTACCCAAGGGGCTAAAGAGGGGTCAAAGATTTTTCTGCTTAGAGACCCCTGGTTTGAGGCTGGCATCACCTCTGGGGCATTGCTGGATGGAAATTCTGTTCTGGGAGGTGAGAGGCACTGGGAGATGAGGGCAACCTGGGCTTGAGGGGCTGTTAGAGGATGGTTTAGTGTTGGAGCCATGGGTCATCTCCATAGGGTGTCCATCTGTCAGGAGCGCTCTGTCCCATCCTGTCTCACCACCCTGAGGTANGGGACGGTGGCTGGGTCAGTGCCGGGGACGGAGGTGACTCTGTGCTGAGGCTGGGCTTGTTGCCAGGGCTGGCGTCCCTGCCAAGCCTGGCTTTGCCCTGGGGGCTCTTGGGGTGGAGAGTGTGAGGGGGGCGTGGGGGACAAGGAGGAGTCCTGGGGAGGATAAATGTGCCCCTCACCTTCTCCAGCTTCACCCAGGAGTCACCACACTGCAGAGGAAGATGAAGGTCGCAGTGATCAGCGTGGCCCTGCTCTTCACCATCCTGCTGTGCACCCCGGACGATGCTCAGGTGAGTCCCCAGTGCCCTGGGGAAGGGGCTCAAGGCTGGGGATGGGTCTGTGCTGCAGGACATCATCTCTGCTGCAGAATGAAATGACAGGGGTGAGTACAAACCCCCTGGCCTTGGCCTCTCCCTTTCCTATGAACAGGAATCTGAGGTGAAACTTGGAGGAAAGGGGGTGGGGGGAGCAGAAGGCATTTCCCGCTCAGGCCAGGGGGAAGCCTTGGGCCTGGGGAGACTGGGGAGACCCGTGCCTCACCCACAGCCCCACCATGGTCCCATCAAGACCACCCCTTTTCTCTTTTCCCCTAGGCAATCTTTGAAGCAAGTGGAGGTTACTGCATAGGAGTAAGTAGTTGGGTGGACCCTGAGGGCATCCGCAGATCTGGGGGGCCATTTGGTCCTCCCATTGCTTGCTGGGACTGGGAATGTTACAGTGACCAGTGAGATCTCGTGGTCTCTTTGCAGGGGGATATCGGTTTTGGGCGAGTGAAGAGGGCTGCGGTAGGTACCACAAATTTTGCTGCCCCTGACCCTCCCCTCTCATGGCCACGACACTCCAGGGCATCCCAGTGTGCCCCAGTACACCCCGGTGTTCCACACTGCAATGCCAGAGAATACCCGTTCACCCCAGTGTTTTCCCAGGGAGGCCCCCTTCCCCAGGGCCCCCATTGCATTCCCATCCATCCCATTACAACATTGTAGGACCCAGTGCGCCCCAGTTCACAGCAACGTACCCAGGTGGGCCCCTTCCCCAAGACACCCACTGCTTTCTGTGCATCCCATACAAACCCATGGACTCCATTTTTCTTTGGAAGCCCCTTCCCCAAGGACCCCATTGCTTTCCCCTGCACCCCCGTGCACCCAAGCGTGTCCCTGACCCTCCCTTTCTCCCCAGCCCCTGATGGCTGAGAAGCTGGTGGAGGTTGCGCGCCAGAAACGCATGGCTGAAGTCGCTGAGGCCTAGGTGAGCGGCATCTGGGGGTCTCCAGCCCCACAACGGCTCCTGGGCCTCAGGGCATCCCCGAGCCCTCCGGGGTGGGCAGACCATGGCTCTGGGAGAGGGCAACAGAGGGGACTGTCCATGATCCATGTCCTAGGGTGAGCTGGACAGAGCTGCTCCTGTGCCCTTCCTTGGCCTCAGTGGGGCTCCAGGGACCCCGAGGATCCCCGTGGAGGCCTGGCAGGGGCTCGGGTGCCATAGAGACCCCCAGGATCACCATGAGGGCTGGGCAGGTCTCTGGGAGATTGAGGGGCATCCCCGGGTAATGACACACTGGGCAAGGGGCCCTGGGTGCCAGATGGGTCCCAGGAGAGCCAGGTCCTGTCCTGGGCATTGTGAGGGCTCCAGTTCCCTTCTGCTTCTCCAGGTCCTTGCAGGGAGAGACGGGGGGACAGGGCCCCTCTCCTGTCCCGGTAGACACTGGGGGTTCACATTTGGGACTCTGTCTTTCAGGATTGGAACCAGTGGTGACACCCATGTCCTGTCCCCCTCCAGCGGCACGAGGAGATGATCCCCCCTGGATGACCCCACCTGATTCCCTCGAGCCCGGGACCATTTCCCTCTCATGATCAATAAACTCCTTCAGCAAAGATATGCTCTGTGTCTCTGTATGTGTGTGTGTCTTGCATCCACGTCCCCTCTCCTCTGCCAGTGCCCACGTCTGGGTCCTCTCTGGCTGCACCGCCACAAAGAGCAACTGGCTGAGGGAGCCCGGACCCCTGGGGTGTCTCTGTCAAGGAGATCCCCTTCCCGCCCACCGTGTGCCCCCAGATTAGGGCAAACTGGAGCGTCCCCCCATGAGGCTGGGACAGGCAAAGGGCCGATGGTGCCAGCTCTTTGGGGCACCCAGAGCTTTGGTGGTATGTTGGAGTGGGAGACAGACCCAGAGTAACGATGTAACCTCAATATGAGTATGATCGTTCTCCCTTTATTCAAGTTTTTACAAAGTATATATAGACAGGCAAGCAGAGCACGCGCTAGCGGCAGCTATACGATTGGCTTACAGTCTCTGTTCACGCGACTAGAGCGCTCACACAATTGGTGTAGACCCCTTGTCCACGCGCAGCAACATTCTCTCATCTTCTGGATGCGGTCCCGTTTATCTTATCTACCAAGTAGCTACTTCTTCATACTTCTGCTTTCCCAGGAGAGTTCACGGTCACCTCTGGGCCTTTATCTACATCAAAGACTGGGTTGCTCATCACAATTAAGTCGTGCTCCTTTTCACACAGCCATTCCTCCACAGTATGACCATGTTTTCTAGGCCTCCTGGGACAGGGTCATTGGTTCTTGTGTGGAAAATCAACAGCAGGCCTGTCAGCCTGACCTCGGTACCGGGAAAGATCATGGAGAGGATCATCCTGAGTGAGCTCTTAAGGCAAGTGCAGGGCAGCCAAGGGATCAGGGCCAGCCAGCAGGGGTTTAGGAAAGGGAGGTCCTGCCTAACCAACTTGATCTCTTTCTATGACCATGTGACCCACTTTCTTGATGAGGGGAAGGCTGTGGATGTTGTCTACCTGGACTTTGGTAAGGTCTTTGACACTGTCCCCCATGGCATTCTCCTGGAGAAACTAGTGAATCATGGCATAGACAAGTGTACCCTCCGCTGGATAAAAAACTGGCTGGATGGCCNTCTGGGGCCAGTCTTGTTCAATATCTTTATTGATGATCTGGACAAGGGGATTGAATGCACCCTCAGTAAGTTTGCAGATGACACCAAACTAGGTGGGAGTGTTGATCTGCTTGAGGGTGGGAAGGCTCTACAGAGACATCTGGACAGACTGGATCAATGGGCCAAGGCCAATGGGATGAGGTTCAATAAGGCCAAGTGCCGGGTCCTGCATTTTGGTCACAACAACCCCGGGCAACGCTACAGGCTTGGGGAGGAGTGGCTGGAAAGCTGCCTGGCAGAAAATGACCTGGGGGTGTTGGTGGACAGCCGGCTTAACATGAGCCAGCAGTGTGCCCAGGTGGCCAAGAGGGCCAATGGAATCCTGGCCTGTATCAAGAATAGCGTGGCCAGCAGGAGTAGGGAAGTCATCGTGCCTCTGTACTCGGCACTGGTGAGGCCTCACCTCGAGTACTGTGTTCAGTTTTGGGCCCCTCACTACAGGAAAGACGTTGAAGTGCTGGAGCGTGTCCAGAGGAGAGCCACCAGGCTGGTGAGGGGTCTGGAGAACAGATCCTATGAGGAGAGGCTGAGGGAACTGGGCATGTTTAGTTTGGAGAAGAGGAGGCTGAGGGGAGACCTCATTGCCCTCTACAACTATCTGAAAGGAGACTGTAGAGAGGCGGGGGTTGGCCTCTTCTCCCAAAGGAAGAATGAGAGAACCAGGGGAAATGGTCTGAAGCTGTGGCAAGGGAGATTTAGATTAGATATTAGGAAGAATTACTTTACTGAAAGAGTGGTCAGGCACTGGAACAGCCTGCCCAGGGAGGTGGTGGAGTCACCAGCCCTGGAGGTATTTCAGAAACATGTAGACATGGCTCTTCAGGGCATGCTCTAGTGCCCAAGATCATTGGTTTGTGGTGGGGTGTTGTGGGTGGGGTCGTGGGTGTGGGGTTTAGTTGGTGGGTGGTGTTTTTGGTGGTGTTTGTTGGTGAGGTTTGTGGGTTTTTTTGTTGTTGTTTTTTGGTTTTTTTTTGTTTGGTTGGTTGGTTGGGTTTTTTTTGTTTTATGTGGTTGGACTCGATGATCTCAGAGGTCCCTTCCAACCACTAAGATTCTGTGATTCTGTGATTCTGTAAGTTCAGTGTGTCATTGTGGGTGACAGCTTGTCAGACAGAACGGGTTCTCCTTACAGCCTGCAAAAGCCGTACTTTGCAAGAGGATGACCAATGAGATTGACATATGCAGAAAGTGAATGGCATGAGCGTGATGATATCCCTACCTCCCTGAGGTGCTTTGGAAATCCAGTAAAATCCAGTAGGGCTAGAAGAGCCTTAACCCTCTCAGGCAGCATTTGGAAGGTTGAGCTTATCAGTATGAAAGGCTGAGAGAGGTTCAATTGTGAGAAGAGAGGGCTTTGGGAAGAATGAAAAATGACCTTTCCATAACTACCAGGAGGTCAGCAAGAAGGCGGATCACCACTCTTCAGTGTTATATGTGAAGAAACACCATCTACCCATGAAACACTGCCCTGTCCAATGCACACAACCCACCTCTTCTCACTCTTTTGTCACTTGCTGTGGCTTAGCAGCTGTTTCTGAGATGGCCACCATGGCTAATCCTGCATTGGAAAGAAATTGCATTAAAGTAGCAGCACCTTTGAGTATTTGTAGTGCCCTGCAGCCCCCCCCATGCTGTTCCCTTGTGAGGGACACCACCATCAGGGTAACCATCTGCACACGAATATGGACAGCTGACAAAATCAAGCTCAAGCCCATGAGGCCCCTTTCTGAGGAGGCTGAGGGACACGGGCTTCTCCAGCCTCCTGAAGTGGAGGCTCAGAACATCACAGTCACTACTTGGAACTGCTTGAAGGGTGGCTTCAGAGGTGGTGGGGCTTTTCTTCATAGAGGGAAAAAATCAGGAGAAAGGAAGGATGCCACAAAGTGTGTCTGGGAAGGTTCAGACTAGAACTGAAGAGAACATGAAACTCCAAAGGCAGTGCTGTGGTCCAAGAGGGCCCCCAGAGGGAGGCTGGACCAGCCCATGGCTTTCTCTTTCCAGGAACAGCCAGGGAGGGAGGATGGAGAGGTATCAGGAAGGGTAGTGAGCTCTTGGGGTGAAACGGAAAAAACAATTGGGTGCCTTCAAAGACGGAGGTGCAGGTGTGGGACACCGCAGGGCAGACTGTGGTGGAGGCCATTGAGGGCCATGGCATAGCTGAAAGCTCCCAACAGAGGGGACCTCTCCTTCCCCATGGCTATGGCTATTTGGCTATATGGCTATGCCATCAAGGCCTACCAGAAGGCACCTTAACTTCACTCAGAAAGACCTCATGTCCTCCTTGCCCCAACAAGAAGTGTCCTGCCGTAGTCCTGCTCTTGGCATTGCACATCTCCACATCACACTGCCCCAAGAAGAGCCCTGATCCAGGGGTGAGGGACAAGATTTCTTCTTCCCAGGGGCTTGGGGTCAGAGCTGGCCCCTTGCCTTAATGTGACACGCTGAGGTTTCCTCAGCATCAGAGCCACCTTTCATTGTCCTTTACCTGCCTGTCCTTATCGCCTCCAGTTTTCTGCTCTAACGAGCCCCTGGGGAGGCTTTGTTGGGAATGGTCCTCACTGGGACCCATTAACACTCCAAGAAAGAGTTTCTTTTGGAGATGATGTCACAGTTTGACTTCTTGAGAGGTGTCTTCAACTTCTTCTCAGTGTCTGAGGTTCATGGACTCGATACGAAACCCACCAGAGGGTCATTAAACTGCGTGGGGCTGGTCCTCTGCTGTTGAGCTGGGCCGGGCTCTTGGGACAGAGGTAGCTCATGACCATGGGCCAGAGCTGCAGAGAGACAGTTTTACCCAGCGCAGCAGGGCTGAGGGAAGAGCTTCGGGTGTGAGGATGAGAGGATCAATGCCGAGAGAGGTTCAAGGCAGTTGGGAGTGGTAGGAGAGCTGAGAGCTCACGGTGGGACAAAGCTTCACAGCCCTCTCCACGGTGAGTCTCGGGCTGCAGGGCAATGGCCCTGCAGATGCTGAAGG
>QJSC01019265.1:0-133907 GCA_003697955.1 Calidris pygmaea
CCACTTGCAATCCTCCAGAACTCCCAGGCCCCTCTCGGTGAGCTGCTGTCTGGCCTGTCGGCCAAGACCCCGCTGTTTCACAGGAACCTTCTTCCTGCTCCGATTGCAGGGCGTTGCATCACGCTGCCCCCGGGGATGCGTCAAGCCCTGACGGTGCCCTGCTGCTGGCCACCGCCGTCGGACGTGGCTGATAAGAGACGCGAGACGGCCATCAGACAGAAGGTCTTTGTCCTTGAAATACCCAGTGCCGTCCCCGGGAGGGGGCAGATCAGGCCCTCCCCGGCGTGGCAGGGGGATGTTGGCTCCATGATGCCCTGGAAAGGCTCCGGGGGCACTGGCCCCATTGCCAGCCCCCACGGGGAAATAACCTTTTCCTTTCCCATCTTTGAAACCAATCAGAACTGCGGGTTTATTTATATCTGTTTAACAACATCTAATTAACCAGAAAGCAGTGCCCCGGGCGCGCAGGCTCGGTGTCAGGAAGACAAGAGATAAAGTACAGTTTCAACCCGAAATGTTAAATAAATAAGAAACTCCAACTACCCTGCTGTACCCCATCCCCAGAAGCCCTAAGCACACACCACCCCAAGGACGGGTGGGCTGCCAGCACCCCCAGACCTCCCGGGGGGGCCAGGTTCCCTGCCTGCACCCCCTGGCCTTTGGATTCGGGGGTGCTCTGGCCTCTCCTGCAGGTCCCAGGGGGAAGCACCCCACAAATTCACACCCGCGGCCACCCCCAACGTCTGGCTCCCTGGTGGGCCAAGTTGGCCGTGAGCCATCAAGGTGGCCTCAGGGCACAGANTATGGGGTTGGAAGGGACCTCTGGAGATCATCCAGCCCAACCCCCCTGCCAAAGTGTGTCCACCCAGAGCAGGTTGCACAGGAACGTGTCCAGGTGGGTTTTGAATGTCTCCAGAGACGGAGACTCCACCACCTCTCTGCGCAGCTTGTTCCAGTGCTCTACCACTCTCACAGGAAAGAAGTTCCTCCTCACGTTTAGGTGGAACTTCTGATACTCCTCCTTGCCCTCTGCTCAGCCCTGGGGGGACACAGCTGGGTGCTGGCTCCAGTCTGGGCTCCCCAGCACAAGAGAGACATGGACATACTGGAGAGAGTCCAGCAAAGGGCCATGGAGGGGATGAAAGGATGGAGAGAGCTGGGACTGTTGAGCCTGGAGAAGAGAAGGCTCACGGGATCTTATCCGTGGGTACAGAGACCTAATGGGGCGTGTGGAGAAGATGGATCCAGACTCTTCCCACTGGTGGCCCAGTGACAGGACAAGAGCCGATGGGCACAAATGGAAACGCAGAAAATCCCACCTGAACATCAGGAAAAAAACCTGCCCTTTTTTTTCCAGTGAGGGTGGTCAGAAACTGGCCCAGGCTGCCCAGAGAGGTGGTGGAGTCTCCATCCCTGGAGATCCCCAAAACCCAACTGGGCACGGTCCTGGTGCTGACCCTGCTTGAGCAGGCATTGGACTAGATCGTCTCCAGAGGTACCTTTCCAACGCTGAGCCTGGCTCTGTCCCTGCCTGGTGCCCCTCATGCCGTCAGCCCAGGAGCTGGCTGCAGGCTGCTCATGGCATCCAACTGGAGGGATGCTCTGCCAGGCCTGGATGGAGGTTGAGATGCCAGCAGAGCTGCTTCCAGCAGTGTCCTACAGGCTTTGACTCCTGCCATTGCCCCTCCATGGTCTTTTCCTCCCACCTGGGAGCTTTCATGCTTCCTTTCATGCTGACACCTCCTTGGTTTTAAAAGTCCCTTGGTCACTATTTAATCCATCTGATGGTCATCTTCCTCCTTAACCAGTTTGGGGCACACACCCTTCAGACAAGGGTCACCTGTTCATTATCACCTTCTTGGTTTAGCAGGGGTTGTTATCAAGTCCACTTGCCATGGGTAGGCTGTGTAAGCCCCTCACACCAGCTCTGAAGAAGAAGGGTGGCTGGGACAGGGCTCACAGGGGACTCTCTCTCTCTCTGGACAAACCCCTCACTTGGTGTCCTTCCTCCCTCCTCAAAACTTCCCAAACCAAAGGCCTGCAGCCTGCCTGCACTGGGGACAGGCGCTTCAGCCGCTCTCCTGGTGCTTCAAAAGCAGTGGGGATGGTGAAGACAGGATGGGATGGGTTGGGACAGACCCCACCACCTCCTTTCCCTGCTGCCCTGCTCATGGTGTGGGGGATGCAGAATTACCTCTGGCCAGCTCGGGTGAAGGCCACGGGGAGGCCGGGCCAGGACAGATTGCACAGAGCCAGGGACATGGTGCAGCCAAGTCCCAGCTGGGCTGGAGCCAAGCCCAGCCCCATGGCCATCCAGCCTGGCCCAGGGCTGGCAGGAGAGGACAGCAGAGGAGGGACGTGCCCCAGCTCTGCATAAAAAGCCCTCAGTGGGGACAGAGAGCAGACAGCACCCCAAGAAGAGCCCAGAGCAGCACTGCCAGAGCCGTGAAAGCAGGACCATGGAGCAGTACTTCTCAGCCACCCAGAAGATGGAGCAGGAGGTGATGTTCCCCAGCCTGCTCCGAGGGGTCTTCCCGCAGCAGGAGGGGGCAGCCCCAGACGTGGGCGGCCACACGGACCTCTATGAGCGCTACCAGCTCCTCAAGTCCATCAAGCCCATGGTGGAGAAAGGCCTGGCCTCTGTCAACGACCAGAGCCCGACCAGCACTGACACTGATACAGCCTTAGATGAGGGTGCAGACAACAATCTGGAAGAGCGTCTCTCCCATCACGTCAACGGCTTGCAGCAGGTTCTGACAGACCTCACCAAAAACACCAAAGCCCTCACGCGGAGGTACAGCCAGATCCTGGAGCAGATCAACCTGGGTGAAGATCAGTCCAGCTCTTGAGCCTGCACCCCCAGCCTCTGAGGTAAGAGCTTGGGGAGGTGCAGTGCCAAGGAGGAGCTGGCTTAGGGGTATCATACTTTGTCCTCTTGCCCCATCAGTTGGGTGGTTTTCCAATGTTTGCATAACACCCTCAAATCCCAGGAGTTATGAATCTGCATTGCTCAACAGATACATGCTCCTGGATTTGTCTTTCTCAATTTCTCACTGGTGCAAGCTGTGCCACCGAGCAAAGGTCATCTTGTGAGCTCCACTTTGTCCCCAAAACACCTCAGCTCGCAGCACAGGCAATGTCTGTCTGCTGCTGCACAGACACAAAAGATCCCAGGGTCAAAAGGGTTAGGTGGTTAGAGAACCCTGAGCTCTGGACTCCAGAGGTGCCAGAGATGCTTCTCTTCCTGTTTCTCTTTTTTTTCTCTGATGGGAAAATGCAACAGAGTCATTTTAGGGAGCAATCCAGCACTTTCAGGTCTCCAAATGTCTAAATTTGACACGCCACCTGCAAACACCTCAGACGCTTCAATCTTCCCCTAGCCTGGAGAGCAAACACAATCTCCGTGCCGCTGGGACTTTCACCCCTGAGACCCCTTGGGGAGACATCCCTGTGTCCCACCACAGAAAGGGCTCATGGCCAAAGTCCCTGTGGGAAACCGAGTCTAGGGATGCGAAAGCAACAAGAGGGAGCGTTAGCAGGGACTTCTTTACAACGTTAACCCTTGTTTTGGGAGGGAACCCAGCCAGGAAGGAGGAGGCCCTGGCCATGCCGTGTTTGTTATCCCCACAGGGTGATCTGTTGTCCGCGGCCCAGCGGCATGTTCTTCTCTCCTGCGCCAAGTCCCACCGAGGAACATCCTTCGTGAGCAGCGCAGAGCTTGGCCGTCTGCCCGCCGGGCGCTGCCTGTACCGTCCGTCTCGCCCTGCGGCCGGTCCTGCCGGCCACCTCGCTGCTTCATCCCACCCCTGTCCCAGGGGGATTTCTGCGGGGGCAGGAGTGAGTGTTTCGTGTTATTGCTTTGTAGAAGACATCTGTAACTTTGAAGCGAGGCTTTTTTTCCCTTTTTTTTTTTTTTCCCTCCCCCCTTGCGCGTGCCTAAACCCTCCCAATCAGTCTCTTTGATAATGTAAATAAAACGCAAAGCGTTGTGCAAGCGTGTCCTGTGTTTCCTACCAGCTGCCGCTTCTGTACAGCTACTGTCCCCCAGCCCATGAGGACAGGGGGGACCTTGGCCACCGAGGCCAAACTTCAGTGCAGGGAGGTGATCTGATTTTCTCCCTCGGGGAGTGGGAACTGGGTTTGCGTCGGGATGGAAGTTCCCCCAGCCCTCTGGCTCTCACGCCTTGCAAAATCTTGGTGTAATCCCAAAATCTTGGTGTAACCCTGACATTATTCAGTGCTGGGATCCCAGCCTGCTCCTCAGTATCCTTCTTTCCCTCCCCAACATCCCCTCCTCTCCTGGAGTCCCAGCTGCTCAGCTCCCCAACCCAATTGGTACCTGCACATCCCTTCCCTCGGCCCACGCTCATCCAGCCCTTCAGACCCATCACCATCTTTACCACATGCAGCCCTGGGGACGAACTGCTGCATCCACCACCAGCCCCAGCGACACCAAGGAACAAGTGTGCCTCCTCCCCACTTGGCCATGGTACCCTCTGGAGCCGGGAGCAGAGGAGGAGGTGGGGATGCTCATCTGGGGTGAGTAGGAAGGCAGGGCTTCACTTGCCTTCAATCCCTGTGATCTGTGGGGAGAGAAAAGCCCTCACTGGGTGGGTTGGCAGGGGCTGCAAGCCTTTCTTAGGGGTGTTGAAGCCCTCAGAAGAGTTTGGGTCTCACCTCCAGGTGACTCCTTCCCTCCCAGACACACCACCCTGGGGAAGTCCTAAGGAGTTAGGCACTACGAGGAGGTGTCCCCTTCCCTCTTCAGGCCATTTTAAAACAAATTCAGCTGTTGAAACAGCGCTGTGTTGACTGAACAAACACTGGTCCTCCATCAGCTTTGCACTTTTGATTTAAGAAACCGGAGATCTCTGAGCATCGGTGGTGAGAGGAGGATTGTGCCCATGCCCTGGGCTGCAGGTTCCAGTTGTGTTGCTGCACACACTCTCTGAATCTGCCGTACCACAAGAGTGAGATAACATCCTTCAGACTGAAATCAGAGACTAAATCAGCTCTAAAAGTCTCAGTTTAAAACGAGCAAATGTTCTGCAGAGGATCCCCCTGTTTCTTCCCATCACCTGGAGGCAGCTCCACACCTTGGTTGTGAGTCCGTGTTCGTGTTAACCCCTTCAGTGGGGCCCTGATTGCTCAGCAGCACTTTGAAACTCCACAATGCCCTAAAGAAACAAATAAAGAAGGAGATAAAGATGGGGAGAAGAGAACACTGTTGTATCTAGTTTGGGTTCTTGCTCCAGAAAAGCCTACAACCTAAGCTGAACATGATATAAACATGGGAATGAAGTCAATGGGCATGAGGACCAGGAGAATAACGTAGTGTCTTGGGAATGTGAACACTGATGGGCCTGTTGGGTTGTTCTAACCAATGGCAATATGGTGGTGGTTAAGTCTATATCCCGAGGATGACTCCCCCCATTCATCCACTGGGGATGGCCCATGCCCTTGCTTGGCCAGGAGGCATTTTCATAGAATCACAGAACCACAGAATGGTTTGGGTTGGAAGGGACCTCAAAGATCATCTAGTTCCAACCCACTGCCATGGGCCGGGACACCTCCCACCAGACCAGGTTGCTCAAAGCCCCATCCAACCTGGTCTTGAACCCCTCCAGGGATGGGGCAGCCACAGCTTCTCTGGTCAACCTAGAGTGCTCACCAGAGTCAACACAACCTAGGGTGTCTCACCACCCTCACAGGAAAGAATTACTTCCTAATATCTAATCAAAACTCCCCTCTTTCAGTTTAAAACCATCACCCCTTGTCCTATGGCTCCACTTCCTGACCAAGAGTCCCTCCCCATCTCTCCTGGAGCCCCTTGAGGGACTGGAAGGTCGTTATAAGGTCTCCTTCTCTTCTCCAGGTTGAACACCTCCAACTCTCTCAGCCTGTCCCCACAGCAGAGGGGCTCCAGCCCTTGGAGCATCTTTGTGGCCTCCACTAGAGCCATTTCAACAGGTCCTTCTCCCTCCTGTGATGAGGACACTGGAGCTGGAGGCAGTACTCCGGGTGGAGATCTCCTCAGAGCGGAGTAGAGGCGTAGAATCCCCCACCTCGTCCTGCTGGCCACACTTCTTTTGATGCAGCCCAAGATGCTGGGGGCTTTCTGGGCTGCCAGCACACATCGCTGACTCACATTGAGCTTCTTGTCCATCATTTTTCTCCCTTGGCTTCTGATGGTGCCCTGGGGCCTGTCCAACGCCTGCTCAGATCCCGATACAAGCCACCAGCCATGGATTCCCCAAGTCTGTGAAGGTGGGTGGAGCTGATAAACATCTGGAAGGCAGCGGGTGGAAATGCCGGTGGTGTTTGCACAGCCCATGGCTGTTTGGTTTAGGAGTGGCTCCTGGGCTGCGGAGCCACCAGCCCAACTGCACCCACGCAATTCCTGAGCAGAGCTAAAGAAAAATACCGGCGGTTTTGCTTTTCAACAAAATTTTCACAAATTGTGCAGGCTGGCCACAGGTCACCAGAGCAACCTGGCAATTTCCAGGAGTCAGTGAATGTATTTCAAAAGACAAAAAAAAAAAAAATCTGGTTTTCCGGTGACCTTTGCAAGAGTCCTGGTTTTTCTTGGTGTATCTCCCAGCAAACCCCAGAACAGATACTGGGATGCCCTGCCAAGTCTTAGCTGGAGGGAATACTGTCCACATGGGAGTTCAGAAGAGCTGCACCAAGTGTGTTGCCTCCCCTCTTTGTAACCCATCCACCATTTTTGAAATAACCTGACATTTCCCAGCCTTTCACAGGAATTTCCACGACTAAGATGCCCTGGAGCAGATGGTTCCTGGGAATCACCTTCTTTAGGTGCCCCCTCCATTGATTTATCATCACTCCCAGCGGCGCTAATGTGAGGACATAATATATGCTGTAATATAACATGAAGGGTGGAGATCAGCTATGGATTGTCACCTCCACGCTCCAAACTAACGGACCAGAGCAAAAGGGCTTTTTCCCCTTGAGAAATTTATATCCTGGGGAAGAGGGAACAAGAGGAGAAAGGCAAACAGGAGCTAATCCTGGTGGACAATAGGATGACCATGAGCCAGCAATGTGCCCTTGTGGCCAAGAAGGCAAATGGCATCCTGTCCTAGGCTGCATCAAGAAAAGTGTGACCAGCAGGTCGAGGGAGGTCATCCTGCCCCTCTACTCTGCCCTGGTGAGACCCCAACTGGAGCACTGTGTCCAGTTCTGGGCTCCTCAGTTCAAGAAGGACAGGGGAACTGCTGGAGAGGGTACAGCAAAGGGCCACAAAGATGATTTGGGGCCTGGAGCATCTCTCTTACGAGGAGAGGCTGAGGGACTTGGGTCTTTTTAGTCTGGAGAAGAGAAGGCTGAGGGGGGATCTGATCAATGCTTATAAATACTTAAAGGGAGGGTGTCAGGAGGATGGGGCTGGTCTTTTCTTAGTGGTGCCCAGGGACAGGACAAGAAGAAATAGGCACAAACTTTAACATAAGAAGTTCCACCTAAACATGAGGAGGAACTTCTTCACTTTGAGGGTGGCAGAGCCCTGGAAGAGGCTGCCCAGAGAGGTGGTGGAGTCGTCTTCTCTGGAGACATTCAAACCCCACCTGGACACATTCCTGTGGACCCGCTTTGGCAGGGGGGTTGGACTAGATGATCTCCAGAGGTCCCTTCCAACCCCATATGATTCTATGATACTCCCAGCTGCTTCCCCACATATGAACTTCTAATTTCCCTTCCTGTTTTAAGCATCTAATTCTTTTTTTTCCCCAATGGATTTAGTGTATTTACTTGTAGTAGGGCATAAAACCCAAATCTGAATGTTGTTGACCCAATTCTATTAAACAGAAGCTGCCAATTCAATGTGTTAAGGAAATAAATCTGTTATAAATATTTTGATGGGTAACACTATCTTCCAAGTTGATGTATGTACCACCACAGAGATGTTCCAGCTCATTGTTATATGCATATTTATACAATTTTCGAAAAACACACATTTATTCCCCACAAAGCCATTGTCATTGCTGTTCATTCTTTGGCAGACACAAAGTTCTCACCATTACTATGATTATTCTCATGATTCATATTATGGTTGCTCAAACAAGGTCCAGGCACAGACTAATCCTGTGAAAAACAGTGAAAGGATGATCCATGCCTGAAAGAGCTTACAGTCTTGGAAATATCCGTCTTCCATTTGAAAAAAAAAAACATGTGGGCAGAGGGAAATCTACTTTTGAAGTGTCTACAAAAGAAATGTCAGGGCCAATGGCCACCCCGAGCAGAATAGGCAGGAGGCTTGAAGCATCACTGTGCTTGAGGAGTCGGGAGAGGAATGGAGAACATCTAACTGGTTCTTCTTCCTCATCCTTCTCATGGCTCCATGACCCATATCGGCGGCCTGCCTCTCCAACAGGTCTCAGCAGCCTCCTCTTTCGAGGACATGATCTTGCTGACCCTGCTTGATCTCCTCTTCAAACATCCTCTTTTTCTCTGCTCAACAGCAAGCAGGTGGATCCCCAACAGACCATCAGTGCATCAGATGAAGCTTAGAAAGGCCCCAAGGATAAAGGAGTTCAGGGATCCAGGCCAACTGGTAACAAACATAAAGCCCAACAGAGATCCTGGGTGGAAATTCCAGCTTAATGCAAATCAAATCCCATTCCCCGAAGGGACAAACCTCACTAACCTCCCTGAAACAGCACAGTGGTAGCCAAGACCTCTCTATGGGGTGCAGAACAGCAGCTACAATGGAGTTGCTGGTTGTGGGAATTCCAGGACCCTGGTTGCCTGAGGCTATGGAGACTTTCATGGTCTTGGCTTTTTTACTTCCTTCTCAAGGGAAGAATGAAATTCAAACCAGCCTCAGCTAGCTGTTACCAGCAGCATGGACTGCAAGAGCCTTGCTCCCCCCCAGTCCCCTCCAAAACCCTGATCCCACTTCTGCTTTTCATGGGTTGCTCCCCCACCCACTGGTTTCCTCAGCGTGGCTTTGACCGTGGGGTAAAAGGAGGACCCACAAACTGCAAGAGCGACTGTTTTCACTTAGCGCAGGCACAGAGGGCTTTGAGGGAGAGTCGGATGCCAACTGATGCAAAGCTGGGACACCAAACAGGTCAGATGTGTGGTCCTAGTAAATCCAGGAGACCACCTCTGGTGTGACCACCTAAAAAACAAGGCACCAAATCCCCATGGGCAGGCAACGGTATGCCAACGGCTTGGGCTCTGAGGACTTCTTCCTAAGGTCTCTTTTGAGAGCAGATGAATTTGGCAGTTTAAATGAAATCCTTATTGAAATGGAGGGGGAAAAAAATCCAACTGGGAGTAATTTGTATAGCAGGACTGAAAAATGCCATCTTAAAGCAAGTCATGCAGTTGGTGGGATTAAAAAGTCCCAGAAGAAGCACAAATAAAAACAATCAGACTTTTCACATACATGGCGACTTCCAGCCAAAATCCTTCACAGACTATCAGGCTGATTCTTTGTCCCCTAATGTGCCAGCAACAGTGGCCAAGTTATAAAAAAGGAGTAAAAGAGTGGGGGAACCAGACCCGTATGTTCGTCAGACTGAAGGACCAGCTGTGGTTGGTCTAGCAGTAGAAAAGGGTTGTGGATGTCATCTAACAACTAGTCCTTTTGCTTATCGAACCCCATCACCCACCCTTGATTCTGGTTTGGGGACACCTTCCAGATGAGCTTTTGAACCTCTTCTACTGCTCTTCACCCTTCCCTAGTGAAAAGCTTGTGGGAGCAGAGAGGTGATGGTCCACCCGTCCATCCAGTTCTGCAGCTGCAGAAGGAAAGGTTATCACCTCTAGCATCAAAGACCTGCCGAGTAGAAGGAGCCCGAACTCCACCTCTGTCAGTTATATCCACGATATTTTCTGAAGCACCTACATAAGCCAGCCCAAAGAATGGGATTTGTAGGAATCAAAGGTACAGAAGACACAGATTTTCTATCTCTCCCTGTTTTCCAATAAGCATCGAATTTTAAAAATTTATTACAAGTCACAAAACCCAGGCTCCCAACCAGCCCTCACCAGTGCATCCAGCATCTTCTGGTCTGGCAAAGGGAAAATTCAAACCCTTCTATTCAAAGCAACAGAGATAACTCAAACACAGGTTATTGTTGATGCTTCAGAGCAGCAGAAGTTGGGTTTGATCAGAGGTTCACCCAAACGTAAAAAGCATTCAGAAGAATCTGAATCCAGTTTTGATGGAACCTTGGGCGAGGACTGGCTTTATTCATAAGGTGAGTGAATCAGTGCAAAGTATAACACTTTTTGTTCCGTGCCTGAAGCTTCTGGTCAGATTGATGCTCTGTTCTGGGAAGACACAGATCCAGCAAAATCCCCAGAGGATGCAAAACCAGCAAAGCTGGTGTCCATGCTCACAATGCAGAATTTGTGTAAATGGTTTCCTTATATACCACGCCATCATTTTTCATCATTAAAATCTCCCCCGGGAAGATTCTTAGGAAGCGCTGTATTTGTCTGAGATTTTCTCTTCAATTGCTGGTATCGGGAAACAGCTTGAAATGCAAGAAGGTTGGTAGAGGAGATGATAACACTTTTTATTAGACTGACAAACTGGAAAACTGGGGAAAAAAAACCCAAACAAGCTGAAACAGCAGCTGACAGACCTGAGAAAACCTCATGTGCCCTAAAGCGCAGATATTTTTATCCATCTATACCAGCTGATCTAATAAAAGATATTGTGCCTCATTACAAACGTAGCCTTACACCCCTCGACAACCATGTCCATGGCAATTTTGCCACTGTAACGGAACAAAGACATGGAAATGATGAGTGGTCTGAAGACAAATTTGAAAGCAACATAGTGCACTCAGAAACACCTAGAATGAAACCAAGGAGACCCTACAGGCCTGTGGTATGGATTGGGAGAGGTTACAGAATCACAGAATAATATGGGGTTGGAAGGCACCTCTGGAGATGATCTAGTCCACCCCCCTTGTCAAAGCAGATCCACCCAGAGCAGGTTGCACAGGAACGTGTTCAGGTGGGTTTTGAATGTCTCCAGAGAAGACGACTCCACCACCTCTCTGGGCAGCCTCTTCCAGGGCTCTGCCACCCTCAAAGTGAAGAAGTTCCTCCTCATGTTTAGGTGGAACTTCTTACATTCAAGTTTGTGCCCATTTCCTCTTGTCCTGTCCCTGGGTATCACTGAAAAAAGACTGGCTCACTCTGGTTTGAACTTCTGCGTTTAAAAATGTCATGACCACAGACATCCTTGTGAGCGTTTCAGTGCTGTGAGAAACAGTCCCACCACCACGAAATCTGTGGTGCTCTCCACTTGGGATATTTGGTGGATACAGGATATTAGCAAAGAGTGTCATGCAAAGATGCTAATCAAATATTTACGAGTGATTGAAAAGAATAGTTCAGGCTCAAGCAGAGATTCAGGTTTGGGTTTATTTACCTTGCACAAATTATTCAGTGCCTGGAGATTGTATTGACAGGGAAGAAAACGCCACTGCCTTGGACAGATTGTAGACACCCTGATCGAACAACGATGGGATGTGATAAACGGGATCGATGAGGTGGTTTGGGATAAAGCGCGCAGCGCACGGAGGCCAAAAAGGGCTGTGAAAATGTTTACTGGTTTCGGTAAAACCGGTTCAGGAGGCAGAGCCACACGTTGCAGGGCTCCTCGGGGGTGCTCTGGGCACTGGGCCTCCTTTGGAAAGGATTATTTGGCTTTTAATCACCGCCCAGATAGCGTTACAGGAGCTGTGCGCTGGCAGCCGGCCCGAGTCCACCCGGCACCTTGCCGGTTGCCAGAAAACTCATGAGCAAATACTTCCTCTTTCAGGCTGTTCCCTCCCCTCTCCCTACACCTGCGACCTGTACCAGGGCTGTGCCTGGAGCAAACTGGAGCCTCCGGGGCAACGGCTGGGCTGGCAGCTTGGGGAAAAAAACCACCTGACCCAAGGAAGAAAAACCCAAGCGAAAGAGGAGCGGAGCTCGGCGAGGAGCCGTCCTGCTTTGTGGGGCAGGACGTGAGCGCCAGAGCAGCAGGTTTTCCCACACCGCCGAGCCCTCGCCTCCCCGGGGGAGATGAGCATTTCGTCGGAGCACAAGCCCCTCGGGAAGCAGGTCACCGGCAGCCTGCACACGGTGAGTAAGGTCGGGGTCTGGGGGGACACGTTCCTCCAGTGGGATCAGAGAATCCCCTTGGGGCTCCGTTAGATGGGTTTTTCCCTCCCGTCTGCTGTTTTGGAGACACCGGGGCTTGCCAGATGTGTGACCAAGACGACGACTCTAGGCACAAAGCTGTGTCCGACTCCGACCTGTTTGCACCAGTTTGCCCTTACACAAGGGCCGTGGCCCTCGCAGGCACACAAGATCTGGCAACAGCAAATAACCAGAGTGGTTCTTTTTACTCCTTTGACAAGAGGTGGAATTAATTTGATGTTAACTTTAATTTGTCAGACCCCTAAATAAAAGTGAGTTTTGGGGGGCTTTTCAACAGTTCTTAGAGTCTCTAATGATGCAAAAGCTGCCCGGTGTTGTAGATGTACAGAATCATCAGCTGGAAGCAGTAGTTTTTCTAGCTCTAAGGAAAATTAATGGCATTCTCAAGACAAGCAATGTACTACCAAGCAGAGATCGGGGACAACATCAGACGGTGTTTGCCTTTTCCTCTCTGTCCTCAGCCTGTTGGGAACCAGTTTGCTTTCTCTGTTCTCCCCCAGACCCTCTGTCTTTAACAAATCCAACCTCTTTGTGTTGCACCTTCAAGGTATAAGTTGCAAGTTACTGCAGTTGCCCCAAAGAGGTAACTTTTTGCAGATTAATAAACTGGGGCACAGGTAGGTGGAACGACTCCCCAAGTGTCACCTCACTGGCTAGTCACAAGGCTGGGAATCAGCTGGTGCTGGTATTCCCAGTCTGCTGGGAACCAGTTTGGTCCCAGGCCAAAGCTGTTAATCAAGTTCTGAGAACACAAGGTTAGTTGGGCTGCTGTATTGATGAAGATCTTGTTATCGACTCGTATCAGTGACAAACAGCATGAAGCATCTGACCTGACCTCTGAAAAAGGAGCAAAGGCTCAAAACCAGGAGACCCTCCTGTCAAATGATCCCTGCTGGGGAAAGCTGTTGTTATCACTTGGATTAGTGACAAATCTGAGAGGCTTTGCTACAGAAACAGCTTTGGGCTGCATTCTTCAGTGGGTGGAAATCACCAGACAGTCTCAGACAGAATAATTTTTTGATGTCTCCTTGGCCCTAGTGCAAATGATTGCCCTCGAGATGAAGCCACCCACACTAGGGCAAAGCAATATTCCGGCTGGATCCTTGCCCTGAATCTTCTGTTGTTTCCCCGGCTTGCTGAGGCTGTGAGAAAATTTCTGCCAGATCTGATCGCTTGCTGCTGTTTAAAGGGAAAGGTCTCCCCCTGCTCCAGGTTGCCTGTTCCTAGTCCCTTCCTTTAGCCAGCTCTGGTGCTTGTTAAATCCTCTGTGAGCTGATTCAGCTCAGAAAGATGAAGGAGAAGCTGAGCTGGCAGGAGGTGAGCAACAGAAGGATGGAAAGGGGAGAGGGCAGCAGGAGCTCCCCCTTCTCTTCGTGTGAGCTGTGGGATCAGCTCATGTCATCCCCTGAGCCTCTCTTACCTGTGGGACCCAGCTAAGCCCTTAGGGTACACGCTTCACTTGAGGCATGTGACCAGCAGCACTGAAGCAGATCCTTGCGTGATCGGATCCAAGAAAGAGCAGGTGATCTCCTGGAAAAAAGGGTTGTTTATTGACTCACACCTTCCCAATGGCAGGTGTGGTCCTGGCCAGGCATGTGACTTGCACTGCAGCAGCGATGGCGGGAGGAGAAGTAACTGCCTCCTTTCTCTTCCCTCTCCTTGTTCGCTGCTCAGTGCTCTAAGAAACGACACAGTGCAAAGGGAGGCTCTTAAAACTCTTCAGCACTGACCCATCACGAAGAGGCACCAGGTCTGGCTTTCCAGGCATTCCAGGCAGCGGTATTAAAGCACACTGAAATAAAATAATAAATCCAAACTAAAATCCCATTCTTCCTTCTTTAATTCACATCCATTGCATGCATTATTTCCTTTACTTCCTAGCTAAAGGTATCATCCATTTTAAAGCGCTTTGCTAAACAGCTTCTGTCCTCCACCTCTGACATCACTGGATTTTCATGTCTTGGTTCAGTATTTACAACTAAACCCCCAGATGAGTGGAAGCCAATTCCACCCACTTCTAAAGTTTCAAAGAGCTTTACTTCCTCCTTCGAAGAGAAAACACCAGCTCAGGTGACAGGAACGGAGTTGCACAACTTTGAGCTCAGTCCTTGTCCCCCTGGACACAAGGAAGGTGAGAGCTCAGATCACTCTCACTGAAAGGACAGGGGCCAGCAGGGACAATGCTTTTGTGGGATTTAGGAGATCAACATCCAATCCTGTAGTCACCGACAGCTTCCCTGGGCAGGGTACTTCTTGTCCCTCTTCCTCACCAGCAAACTGGTGAGGAAGTGAGTGACAGGACCCAAAGGGTAATGATAAATGGAGTAGGTTCAAGCTGGAAGCCAGTAACCAGTGGTGTCCCCCAGGGATCAATACTGGGTCCAGTGCTGTTCAACATATTCATCAGTGACCTGGATGAGGGGACAGAGTGTATCCTCAGCAAATTTGCTGATGATACCAAACTGGGAGGGGTGGCTGACACCCCAGAGGGCCGTGCTGCCATCCAGCGAGACCTGGACAGGCTGGAGAGCTGGGCAAGGAAGAACCTAATGAGGTTCAACAGGGAAAAGTGTAGGGTCCTGCACTTGGGGAAGAAGAATGTTAGGCATCAATACAGGTTAGGCATGGACCTGCTGGAGACAAGCTCCGAAGAAAACGATCTGGGGGTCCTAGTGGACAGCAAAATGACAATGAGCAAACAGTGTGCTCTTGTGGCCAGGAAGGCCAATGGGATCCTGGGCTGCATAGGGAAGAGTGTGGCCAGCAGATCAAGGGAGGTCATTCTGCCCCTCTACTCTGCACTGGTGAGGCCACAACTGGAATACTGCGTCCAGTTCTGGGCTCCCCAGTTCAAGAGGGACAGAGAACTACTGGAAAGAGTCCAGCGTAGGGCAACAAAGATGATTCAAGGACTCAAGCATCTCCCTTATGAGGAGAGGCTGAGAGAGCTGGGACTCTTTAGTCTGGNTGAGGGGTGACCTTATCAATGCTTATAAGTATCTCAAGGGAGGGTTGAAGGAGGATGGAGCCAGACTCTTTTCAGTAGTTGCCAGTGAGAGGACAAGGGGCAACGGGCACAAGCTGGAACACAAAAGGTTCCACTTGAATATGAGGAAAAACTTTTTCACAGTGAGAGTGACTGAGCCCTGGAACAGGCTGCCCAGGGAGGTCGTGGAGTCCCCTTCCTTGGAGATTTTCAAGACCCGCCTGGATGCAGTTCCTGAGTGGCATGCTCTGACATGCTCTGGGTAGTCCTGCCTTGGCAGGGGAGTTGGACTAGATGATCTCTATGGTCCCTTCCAACTCCAAAAATTCAGTGAAATTCAGTGGAATTCAGTGAAATACAGAGGGATCTGGACAGGTTGGATCGATGGGCTGAGGCCAACGGGATGAGATTCAACAAGGCCAAGTGCCAGGTCCTGCACTTGGGTCACACCAACCCCATGAATGCTACAGGCTTGGGAAAGAGTGGCTGGAGGGCTGTCCTGGTGGAAATGGACCTGGGGGTGTTGGTTGACACCAGCTGAATATTCCCCAGCAGCGTGCCCAGGTGGCCAAGAAGGCCAACAGCATCTTGGCCTGTATCAGGAGCAGTGTGGCCAGCAGGACTAGGGCGGTGACTGTCCCACTGCACTGGGCACTGGTGAGGCCCCACCTCAAGTGCCGTGTCCAGTTTTGGGTCCCTTTACAAAAATGACATTGAGGGCCTGGAGCGGGTCCAGAGAAAGGCAATGGAGCTCGTGAGGAGCCTGAAGAGTAAGTCTTGTGAGGAGCAGCTGAGGGAGCTGGGGATGTTCAGCCTGGAGAAAAGGAGGTTGAGGGGAAATATACACAACTCCCTGAAAGGAGGATGTAGAGAGGTGGGGGTCAGTCTCTTCTCCCAAGTCACAAGTGACAGGACAAGAGGAAATGGCGTCAAGTTGTTCTGGGGAGGTTTAGGATGGATATTAGGAAAAATTTCTACACCAAAAGAGTTATCAAGCATTGAAAGAGGCTGCCCAGGGAAGTGGTGGAGTCATCATCCCTGGAGGTATTTAAAAGCTGGGCAGACATGGTGCTGAGGGACATGGGTTAGTGGTGGTTTGGGCAGCATTACAGAATCACAGAATCTTCTAGGTTGGAAGGGACCTTAAAGATCATCATTGATCATCATCAATGATGACGGTTGATCAACCGTCAACCTAACTTTGACAAAAATAGACACCCGCACAACAAACAAAAAGCAACACCATCACTAAACCATACCTCCCAGCACTACATCAACCCGTCTTTTGAACACCTCCAGGGATGGTGCCTCAACCACCTCCCTGGGCAGCCCATTCCAATGTCTGATAACCCTTTCAGTGAAAAAATTTTTCCTAATATCCAGCCTGAACCTCCCCTGGCGNGAAAAACTTTTTCACAGTGAGAGTGACTGAGCCCTGGAACAGGCTGCCCAGGGACGTCGTGGAGTCCCCTTCTCTGGAGATTTTCAAGACCCGCCTGGATGCAGTTCCTGAGTGGCATGCTCTGACATGCTCTGGGTAGTCCTGCCTTGGCAGGGGAGTTGGACTAGATGATCTCTATGGTCCCTTCCAACTCCAAAAATTCAGTGAAATTCAGTGGAATTCAGTGAAATACAGAGGGATCTGGACAGGTTGGATCGATGGGCTGAGGCCAACGGGATGAGATTCAACAAGGCCAAGTGCCAGGTCCTGCACTTGGGTCACACCAACCCCATGAATGCTACAGGCTTGGGAAAGAGTGGCTGGAGAGCTGTCCTGGTGGAAATGGACCTGGGGGTGTTGGTTGACACCAGCTGAATATTCCCCAGCAGCGTGCCCAGGTGGCCAAGAAGGCCAACAGCATCTTGGCCTGTATCAGGAGCAGTGTGGCCAGCAGGACTAGGGCAGTGACTGTCCCACTGCACTGGGCACTGGTGAGGCCCCACCTCAAGTGCCGTGTCCAGTTTTGGGTCCCTTTACAAAAAAGACATTGAGGGCCTGGAGCGGGTCCAGAGAAAGGCAATGGAGCTCGTGAGGAGCCTGAAGAGTAAGTCTTGTGAGGAGCAGCTGAGGGAGCTGGGGATGTTCAGCCTGGAGAAAAGGAGGTTGAGGGGAAATATACACAACTCCCTGAAAGGAGGATGTAGAGAGGTGGGGGTCAGTCTCTTCTCCCAAGTCACAAGTGACAGGACAAGAGGAAATGGCCTCAAGTTGTTCTGGGGAGGTTTAGGATGGATATTAGGAAAAATTTCTAAACCAAAAGAGTTATCAAGCATTGAAAGAGGCTGCCCAGGGAAGTGGTGGAGTCATCATCCCTGGAGGTATTTAAAAGCTGGGCAGACATGGTGCTGAGGGACATGGGTTAGTGGTGGTTTGGGCAGCATTACAGAATCACAGAATCTTCTAGGTTGGAAGGGACCTTAAAGATCATCATTGATCATCATCAATGATGACGGTTGATCAACCGTCAACCTAACTTTGACAAAAATAGACACCCGCACAACAAACAAAAAGCAACACCATCACTAAACCATACCTCCCACCACTACATCAACCCGTCTTTTGAACACCTCCAGGGATGGTGCCTCAACCACCTCCCTGGGCAGCCCATTCCAATGTCTGATAACCCTTTCAGTGAAAAAATTTTTCCTAATATCCAGCCTGAACCTCCCCTGGCGTAACTTGAGGCCATTTCCTCTAGTTCTGTCACCTGTGACTTGGGAGAAGAGACCGACCCCCACCTCACTACAACCTCCTTTCAGGTAGTTATAGAGAGCAATAAGGCTGATGGTTGGACTTGGTGACCTTAAAGGTCCCTTCCAACCTCGATGATTCTGTGATTCTATGAGGACATAGTACCCAACAGCCAGACCTCATATTATTCAAGGACTGGGCCAAGGACATGAGATGTTACGGAAACCCTGAGGAGGATGGAGACAGAGAAGGCCATTAGGAACCTTTTTACAGCCAAGTCTTCAGATCAAAAGCTTCCCCTCAAATACAGCCTGTGCTGCTGTCGTAAGCAACTGCAGGGGGCCTTACAGGTGAAAAAGAGGTCTCCTATCCAGCAATAAATATCACGTATTTCATAGCATGTTTTGCAAGTGTAGCTATAACCCCGGTTATCTTAAGCAAACTAATTTAGATAATTAAACTCTGCTTGTTTTATTCTCCCTGACGTTTTAATTGCTCGCAGCACTCGCTGCATTTTAAACTTGCCAGGTAGCACTTTATAAATTGCCGAAAAGCCCTCGAGTACCAGCGTTTTGGCAGTAAACGGAATTAAATTCCTCCGCTTCACGACCTTGGATTCCTCAAAAGAAAGGAAAAAGCTGCCACCTAATTATTAGAATGTCTCAGAATTTAAGCAAAAAAAGCATGAAAAGGTGTCCAGAGTGTATTCATACTGTAAAATATGGTAGGAATTTGAAGAATAGCCAAGTATAACAAGCTTAAGTGGAGATGAGACTCTCTTCCCTGCAGCCATCCTCGTTAGCTTCCATAACATTTATGTGCCAGGGATCACAAAAATAAGAATTAAGCTGATGTCTTGCAAACATTATTGTTTTAAACATACTTTTATCTTTCATTCAAATTAGCTCATCTTGAAAACATTTACTTAAACTCATTGTCTAGCTTTTAGGCCCATTGTTCTTAAAGAACATATTCCATTCCTGATGATTCTGATTAAGCAGAAAAACGCAAACACAGCAAGACCCCTCCTTATCCCGCAACGAAGCTTTTGTCACAGCTACGGGTCTCCGCGGTCATTAAGACCAAGGTATTAGAGAAGAAAAACATTTTGCCAATATTGCTTTCCGAAGTTGACATGCTAATTTAGATTTAAATCACACCATGGAATTCAAGAAATGAAGCAGCACTGCCAGTAAGGCAGAAGGGAGCTCAGCAGTATTTAAAACGGCTGCAGTGGAGGGAGAGATCTACATTTGATCAGGACAGGATGGATCGATGGGACGAGGCCAATGGGATGAGGTTCAACAAGGCCAAGTTCCGGGTCCTGCACTTGGGTCACACCAACCCCACGCAGCGCTACAGGCTTGGGGAAGAGTGGCTGGAGCTGCCTGGCAGAATAGGACCTGGGGGTGTTGGTCAACTGTGGGCTGAACATGAGCCAGCAGTGTGCCCAGGTGGCCAAGAAGCCAACAGCATCCTGGCCTGTGTCAGGAACAGCGTGGTGAGTAGGACTCAGGAGGTGATGGTCCCCCTGTACTGGGCACTGGTGAGGTCTCACCTTGAGTGTTGTGTCCAGTTTTGGGCCCCTTCCTACAAAAGGGGCTGGAGTGGGGTCCAGAGATGGGCAACGAAGCTGGTGAGGGGTCTGGAGAATAAGTCTCATGGAGGGAGGCTGAGGAAGCTGGGGGTGTTCAGCCTGGAGAAAAGGAGGCTGAGGGGAGACCTTCTGGCTCTCTCCAACTCCCTGAAAGGAGGGTGTAGCCGGGGGGGGTCGGTCTCTTCTCCCAAGGAACAGGCAACAGGACAAGAGGAAATGGCCTCAAGTTGCACCAGGGGAGGTTCAGATTGGATATTAGGAACAATTTGTACACTGCAAGGGTTATCAAGCCTTGGAATGGGCTGCCCAGGGAAGTGGTTGAGGCACCATCCCTGGAGGTCTTCAAAAGACAGGTTGATGTGGTGCTTAGTGACATGGTTTAGTGATGGTTTTTCATCGGAGTTAGGTTGATGGTTGGACTAGATGATCTTAAAGGTCCCTTCCAACCTAGACAATTCTATGATTATATTTAAATATCTGTGTATATTCCACATCTGTCCATTTTATCGACACCCTTTAATAACTCCATTCCACCCCAAGACCTGCGGCACAAGAAACTGGAGAAGGTGTTTCACAGGTGAATGAAAAAAAAAAAAAAAATCAATGAAAAATTTTTTTACTGTTAGTCAGAAGAAAACCAAAGCTGCATTTTCAAGCTGCAGGGAGAGTTTAGCTATTAGGAAAATGTGCTTTCATTTCCAGGAGTCATGGTACAATAAACCAACTTTTACAACACAATCTACAGCAATATTCTTGTTATGGTGGTTTTGTACTTTCTAAATTAGCGTCGTCATTCCAGTAACGTTAAAAGCAAATTGAGGAATAACGTTCAGAGCTCGGCGTTTTCAGGGTTCTATGCAAACACCAGCCATTCTCAATAGCCTTAAATAATAGAAATCTTCACTTTACTCATGGGAAAGGGCAGCACACAGACTTCCTGAGGCTGTCAATGCTACAGCCAAACCTCGCAGCTCAAGAACGTCTGTGTTCCAGTTTGGCACTCATAATTCATCCTCTTTAAAAGAACACATCAGATGTAATCTGCTGGAAAAGACTACGGCGTCCAAGTCCATCGTTGGAAGACCACAAGAGACCAATACAATAGCACCACGGAACAGGTAAATGTGACCTCAGAAAACAGGTGTTTTCATTAAAGAAAAAGATTTCTCAATAACATTGCTAAAGATGTGAGCAAGACCTCACTTGAAATTTAAAACCTTACCTGAAAACACGCAGATCCAGTTACCAATTTTCGAGAATAAAGCATTCTAACTGGCCAAGAGGAAAGCTTTTGTAGCAGCAGAGACTGACAGGAGCCCAGCCTGTTTAGCCCCTTGTGAAATGAAAGCTGTCTCTTAATTCATTAGGGAAGCCAGTCTTCTAATTTAACAACTACTTAATTTGAAACCTCCCACTAAGAACAAATGGGTATAAATTGCCTATGGATAAAACTGGGCTAGAAATTAGAAGAAGAAAACTTCTGTTTGCTGGAGCTGGTGGATTCTGAAATATTTTGAAAAATATGTGGGTTGGTCTCCACTAGTTCTACCCTTTGTTAGGATGGAAGCTGCTCTGTTCATAAAATTAATGATTACTAGACTCCAAGGACATAGGTTCCTTGTAGTGCCATGGTTTAATCAAGTTGCATAAATTTTGATTTTCCTTCCCGCAGAGAAAACACCAATTTCAAACAGCAGCAACTAATGTTGCCAATTTAGAGTCACAAGCAACTGTTAACTGGTTAAAAAAATAACCCCAGTGGCTTTCTGCATAACATAAGCAACCACTTCTTAGCGGATACATTACTAAAACTTCACAGTTTATAGGAATATATTTGGGGTTGGCTACTCAATGGAACATTTCTATCCAAAATTCTGTGCAGCGCTGCAGCAGCTTTGAAACAAATGCCATATAAGAAATCACAATGTAATAAAACCCACCACCACGGAGTCCACAATTCCTTAAAAAAAACCCAAAAACCCACACACAACAGCCAAGTGATCTATCTTGACATTAAACAAACAAAAAAACAGACTAAACAACCAAAAAAGCTTATTAGCCAGCAGTCATTCCAGAATAATTTAACACTTACCATACATCTCATCTTCCAGGCCGTGAACAAAGGCCCCACAAGCTCCCGATTCGATCAAGTTTACGGCACCCGTATCGATCTCTTCTTTGGGAGCATCATCTCCCCATTTTCTGCCACTTGAAAACTCCCCAGAGCTGTAGAGTTCTTTGGCTCTTTCATGCGCAGTGCGCTTCCTCTGCCCAAACAAATTTTTCAGTTACAACCACGGTACACTTTAAATATGACCAAATAAAATATTAAATGGTTTTCCCGGATTTGAAAATAGATGTAGCCAGAGGCTTAGACACCAACAGAGACAGACAAATGCTAAGAAAAGCAAATACTGCCTTTTCTTCTATGAATATTTCTAATTGCCCGTAACTCTTTGTGCTTTTGATGTTGGGAAAAGATAATAACTAATATATTTTAATTTACATTTTCTTAGACATCCTTTACAAAAAAAGCCAAACTGGGACAGAAGAAAGGCCCATCTTGTTAAGCATCCAACAACTGATCTGCAAAACCAGATGCTATCCCTTTGCAGTGCAACTTCAAATCATAGAATGGTTTGGGTTGGAAGGGACCTCGAAGACCATCTAGTTCCAACCCCCTGCCATGGGCAGGGACACCTCCCACCAGACCAGGTTGCTCAAAGCCCCATCCAAGCTGGCCTTGAACCCCTCCAGGGATGGGGCAGCCACAGCTTCTCTGGGCAACCTGGGCCAGCATCTCACCACCCTCACAGTGAAGAATTTCTTTTTATCTAATCTAATTCTTCTCTCTTTCAAGTTGTTAAACTGAAATTAAATACTTTAATGACTATCAATACTATCCAGAGTTCAGCAATGCGGAAAATGCAATATTCATTCAGCATGTTTGCTCTCCTTTCTCCCCTCACTGTAACAAAAGCTGTGCAGCACTTTCTTTAATAGACTTGCCAAGGCAGCCCAGAAAAACTACCAGCTCAAGCTTCATTGTTCATTTGCAGACAGAAAAAACAAACTTAATACCCCAAGTGAGTTGTTTAAGGAAGGAATTTTGCTGAGAAGTTTTGCTCTTAGGGCTCAGGATTCCCAGCCTTTGGCTACTTATGTCTCTTGAAATGTTTAGGTCTACTGGTCAGATCTTGCAGGACGTTTCCATAATTTTGCTATAAAACTAGGATGGGATCATTCCGTACACAATAAATAAAGCTTTTAGTCAAGAGGCTGCCAGAAGAACCCAAACGTTTACCTCTCATCTGCGAAACCTGAATAGCCCCGAGCTGTTTATTACATGCTCGGCTAATGAAATCTAAAACTAGCAATTGCTTCACTGACTTTAATCTAATAGAAAACCTGTCATCATCAGTTAACTCTCAGCAGCCCTGAGGCAAGGACAGGGTAAACAAACACACGCAAACATTAACATACCTGTTGTGCAGTTTTACCACAATACACACAGAAAAAACAAACGCGAGCATTTACATACCCTCAGATCTGACATGAGCTTCTTGTCAAGGGTCTGCTCTAAGAAATGGGAGCTAACTTGTTGCATAGAACCCTAAACGAAAAAGAATAAAGAAAAAAAAAGATCAAAAGGAAGAAACAGGATTCTTTTATATTACACAATATAATTACCTGATTTATTCCAATGTAATTCCAATCTCACCCACTCATTCTAATAGCTATATACAATACTTGACACTATCGTACGTCAGAGTCTAAAGAATTTTACCTAAATGGTCAGAACAACTTATTTTCCCACTGGGGTTAATATGGTCTTTCTTGAGTTCAGCTGTTTTACACATCCCGTGCTGGAGAAGCAGGAAGAGGGAATTACAAGCACTTGTTTTCTTCTGGGATACCCAACCCTCTACTCTTAAAGAAAGGATGGCTCCAGTTCAACTGAGAAACTTCTGGGTTTCCTCAACCTCTCTCATTTCTTTCTTCTCAGAATTTTGGTAAAAGTTTACCTGTACGGTTTTTAAACATTCACCCATTTCTTTTCAAATATATGCAAAAAGTAAAGTAAGATAGATTAACTATTTTCAGATAGAAAATAAAAGAATGTAACCTACCAATAACTTAGCGGCTTGTACTCTAACAACCCAGGAGCCGTCGCTCACCATGTGGCAGATTTTTCCAAATGCATCATCAACCAAGCGTATTTCTTCATTAGAAGAAGGAATCGGGACGATGCTAACATAGAGAAACATCAAACAGTACACTGATTTACGTCCTGCTGGATGGCATCAGGCAAGAAACAACTCTGCTGAATTCCTAGGGATGTGCAACAAGTATCAGAGGGGGTGTTGGACTAGATGATCTCCAAAGGTCCCTTCCAATCCCCACCATTTTGTGATGAAGAACCAAAAACCTCACCCAGATCCGTGCATTCTTATCAGATACCAGCCATTTGTACACATCCTTTTTTTTTTTTTTTAAACAGCTACTCCTGAGACTTCCTAGCACAAAACTCTCAAGATTAGGATAATTTTTATGCTGATATTTTGAGTCACTGTGCAGGCAGTACATACCTTTCAGGGTAAAGTTGACTGAGGACCCAAATCAGCTGGACTGCAGCGCTGCGCACTTGCTCGTAATCGTCTGCCAAGAGCTTGCAGGCCTGAAAAAAAGATTCACAGAATCTTCCAGAACACCTGGAGCATCTCCCCCAGAGCTGCCACTCACTTCCCACAGTGCAATTAGGATCCTTACCGCCAATCGGTTAGGAGAGATTAGAAAACTCAGTGTTCCCTTCTACCCCCTAGTATTTCCAAATTTAATTAGGTAGATTAGTCCGAACCAAATCAATTGGGCACATGCTGTAAAACTCCAGAATTGCCTGTACTTTGCAAGAAGAACAAGATGTGAATCTGGAGCAGAACTAATTTGATATGCAAACCTCATTGACACAACAAACATAGGCTTCAGGTGGACTCTCCAACAAACAGGGGTTTAAGACTTCAAGATTGCCAAATGACAGTAATAATTGCATATTCCCATTATCATCTCCCCCAATAAACAATATATTTCAATCAAAGCATATGCTTTAGTGCATTAAGCACAACAAGAGGCAAACTAGACTTTTATTTCCACTGCAGTAGGGCAATAAGAACTATAGACAACCTAAGTACAAAGGACTCCACCTCTGTTCAGTGCCCTCGTCCTCCCAGAGCACGATGTCACAGAATCTAAAAAGCAAGATGTGCAAACAAGTACAAAATAAATACAAATTAATACAAGGTTTTACCTGACTGTAAATTGCCTGCTGTAATTTTAATCCTCTTTCGTGAAGCTGCAACTATAGAAAAAAACCCAAAACACAAGAAAACATCACTATATGTTTAAGTGACACAGACTAAGTTTTCACCACTCTTTTTTCTGCTTTGAGTAAACTTAGTTGCTTGCATTTCTTGATTGCTGCTATCATTAAAATATTTCATTATCCTGGACATAAATATTTTAAATAGCAATCTTGATTTCAGTATAGTTTTTTTAAACTTCACAGCCATTCATACTTTGATTGATTAGAAAAATACGATTTATATAAATACACAGACTGTCCATTCTCCCAGCCTTCAAATAATTGTTTAGTGTTAGCCATATTAATTACACAATTAAAATAGACATAGGTATCTTCAAAATAATTAGTTTGCTACCCCTACTGAAACACGGACCCCAAAGTAGCATTGCCAATGAATTTTCACACTCTGTAAACCTTTTTAAATTACCCAAACAGAGGAATAGCAAAAACTGTCCAACTAAACATTGTTTCTCTCTGGAATAAAGTAGTACCATGAATCTGATTTATAAACAAAGGGATAATGTTTGGTTCAATACGGTCAACAAGAAACAGCTGCATTTCTACATCCCCTTCTTCAAAGTACAACAAGCCAGTGACAAAATTAAAGAAAAAACCCACACAGTAGCAAGGAAACCAGAAGTGGTTACTGACCCTGAATTCATTCAGGATGTTTCTGTGCAAAGACAGTTGTCTTTGAGCTGTAATTATAAATTCAAGGTCACAAATCTGGCTACGGATTGGGTTGAACGCCATTGTAAAAGTCGCTCAAAAGGTTAAAAAAAAAATAATAATATTGTACCAGTAAAGATCAAAACGGAATGAAAATGAAGGATGAGTGCAACCTCCAGCAGAGGGAGATCCCAGACAGATTCAAGTGCCATCTGACCTCCTCAAATGCATCCTGCTTCTTTCTTTGGAGTTTAGTATCCTTAATTCAAATACTCTTGTTGACCATCGTATTAACTGAGACACTGTTATAAAGTTTAAGGGTAACAGAGAAACTTCTATAAACCCACATACTCAGAGGCAACTCACATTAAGCAAAATTCTCAAGCGTGTGGTCTTTGCTGGGGTTTCTGCAAAGCTAAAAGCTTCTGAAAGGTCCCCACGCTCCAGCCCACATGAAAACCAGTAGATCTCATAAAGAGAGAAGGCTGACAAACACGACCACGGGGCAAAACATACATTTTCTTTAAAAACAAACAAACAAACTTCTTTGTGGACTTATCCCACAGGTTTCCTGTCATTAGCAGCTCTCTGTTGTGTGTTGGGAGTACTAGTGGCTTATTGTAATTGTGGTAACCGATGCTCAATCAAGAAAAACAGATTTCTCACTGAAAGTAAGAGCCTCCACATGCTCAAAACAAGTCAACAAATTAAAAAGTTTTTCTTCAGCTATGGCTGAAACAGAAAACGTCACGAATCACTAAAATGCCCTTTGACATCTCACGTTACACTCATATTTCAAGACATGGCTTATTTTTCCAGGTAATTTTGATATGCCAGATGGATTTTTACTAAATTAATTAAATAATCTCTAATCCAAACCTCTCTGGATTAATTTGCAGTCCCCTACCAGTTTCCACCTGTAACCTGAACAGTTTATTCCACCGAACCAGCAACTTACCATGGCTTTTATAGCTGCAGTCCTTACACGAGGGTCCTGGTCATTAAAATGATCTCCTATTATCTTCTGGACATCTTTAGCAGCCTGGCTTTCAGCTTCTTTTGCAACACCTTTTTCCACCGGACCAAGACAGCCAATTAATTGAAGACACTTATTTCTTACACCATGGGAAGAATCTGTCAGATGCTGTGGAATGGAAGAGAAGAACAAATGTAACTGGATTCATATTGTTCTTTCATCCCTTCGAAACAACTACTCATATTAAGGTTCCTAGCAGTTAAAAAATGTTAATGTTGTAGCAGTTTTGACAGGAAAAATGAAAATAACTTAAAACACTATGTATTTTTTTTCCTGTGGCAGGGATAGAAGCTTCCTGCCCCAGAGAGGCCGCCTTACCTTGCAGGCTACTTCCACCAGTCTCATCCTGACCGATGGATTCTCTGTGAGTTTTGTGCCAATCACCAAGAGGGTGTCCAGCAGCTGAGCAAGGACTTGGTGAGACTCTGCAAAACACAACAGTGAAAGGCTGTGGACCTCTACTGAGCTCCTCACCAGCTAGAGAATCACAGATCCACCCACGTTGGAAGGTCCTCCTGAAGCTTCCTCCTTCCAAAGGCCAGAACAGGCCCAGTTCTCTCAAGCTTCTTGCACATCACCTACTCCAGCCCTCGACCACCTCGGTGGCCCTCTGCTGAACTCTCTCAACCTAACCAGCACTTATCTGGCACTGGGGATCCCAAAACTGGATGCAGGACTCCAGATGTGGTCTAACCAGTGCTGAGTCAAGGGGAATAATCTCTTCCCTTGACCTGCTGGCTACACTCCTGTTGATAAAGCCCAGTATGCAGTGAGCCTTTGCTGTTGACTAATGTTCAGCCTACTCTTCACTGGGACCACCACAACATTCTTACCTCTAAACTGGACAGACATGGGTTTGATGGTATATTTGGTGGATAACGAATTGGTTGGATACGTGCATTCAAAGAGTTACGGTCAATGGCTCAGTGTCCAAGTGGAAACCAGTAAGACTGGTGTCCCTCAAGGGTCCATATCGGGACCAGTGCTATTTAATCATAGAATGGTTTGGGTTGGAAGGGACCTTAAAGATCATCTAGTTCCAACCCCCTGCCATGGGCAGGGACACCTCCCACTACAGCAGGTTGCTCAAATAATATCTTCATCAGTGACATAGACAGTGGGATCGAGTGCATCTTCAGCAAGTCTGCAGATGACACCAAGCTGAGCGGTGGGGTTGACACACCTGAGGGACAGGATGCCACCCAGAGGGACCTGGACAGGCTCAAGAAGTGGGCCTGTGTGAACCTTATGAGGTCCAACATGGCCAAGAGCAGGGTCGTGCATCGGAGTCAGGGCAACCCCCAGTATCAATACAGGCTGGGGGATGAAAGGATGGCGAGCAGCCCTGAGGAGAAGGGCTTGGGGGTGTTGGTAGATGAGAAACTCAACATGAGCTGACAAATGTGCGCTGGCAGCCCAGAAATCCAACCACATCCTGGGCTGCATCCCCAGAAATCCAACCACATCCTGGGCTGCATCCCCAGCAGCGTGGCCAGCAGGGCCAGGGGGGGGATTCTGCCCCTCTGCTCCGCTCTGGGGAGACACCCCCCCCCGAGCCTAGTGCTGCCTCCAGCTCTGGGGCCTCAGCACAGGAGAGACATGGACCTGTTGGAGCGGGGCCAGAGGAGGCCACGGAGATGCTGTGGGAGGGCTGGAGCCCCTCTGCTGGGAGGACAGGCTGAGAGAGTTGGGGGGGTTCAGCCTGGAGAAGAGAAAGATCTGGGGAGACCTCAGAGCCCCTTCCAGTCCCTCAAGGGGCTCCAGGAAAGCTGGGGAGGGACTCTTGATCAGGGAGGGGAGCAACAGGATGAGGGGGAATGATTTTCAAATGAAAGAGGGGAGATTTACATTAGATATTAGGAAGAAATTCTTTCCTGTGAGGGTGGAGAGCCACTGGCACAGGTTGCCCAGAGAAGCTGTGAATGCCCCATCCCTGGAGGTGTTCAAGGCCAGGCCGGATGGGGCTTTGAGCAACCTGGTGTGGTAGAAGATGTCCCTCCTCACAGTAAAGGGGTTGGACTGGATGACCTTTAGAGGTCACTTCCAACCCAACCCATTCTATGACTCTATAAATGACCTTAAAATAAAATTAAACTGCATCAAATAAAGCACATACAAACTGTGAATATAACACAGAACATAAAAATGGACTTCAATAAAGCCACAAACAGGACAACCTGGATTTTACTGTCTATTACAAATCCAATGCTAATAAACTAATGTCTTCTTTCATTAGCACTGGTGAGCAGACCTGCAGCACAGTAAGAAAAAAAAAAATATCTCCTCTTCACATCAGATTCCACTTTAAGCAAGACTGTCCTGTAGCACAGAACTCTCCAGAAGCAACAGCTCGCACGTGGAGATGCAAAAGGAATCTTTGCACTCTCTTAAAACAAAGGTAGACAGCAGGCAGGTCTGAGGAATGCTTTTCTCCCCCTCAGAACATGATATTGTCTTTCATCATCTACAGAAGCAGAAAATAAGTACACTGAGCAAGAACTCCCAATTATACAGATAGAAATTATCAGATATAAGGGCCTTGCCACTGTCCTAAATGCTTAAAAGATGGCGTGATTCTGCCTTGACCTCAAGCACCACCTGAAAAGCCAGACTTACTCTCATTTTGAAGCGTGTTAATGGCATCATCCATAATGCAGTCTGGGGAAAACCCCGCAGTCTTCGATAGCAAGCCCAGCAAGGAAGCAATCTTCAATCTTACAGAGGCATCGTTCTCCTGGAAGGAAATGCCAGACACCCTCAGTCATTTTCCAGTTTGAAGAGCGTAAAACACTTCACACAGGCAGGACCCACATATAATTCAGCACAAGGGTCTGAATTTTACTGTCGGGTTGCTTCCCCCTCCATATATCCACAGCACACCCCAAATTAACCACACCAGAATGTTTATGTGGCAGCTTCCAGTACGTTTCAAAACGATTCTTTTACTCATAATTCCTCAAAACTACCTTCATGCTGTTTGAAAAATCTAAAGTTTAAATAAATCAGGTTTTCAAGACGGCGGAAAATTCAGTTCTGTTAGTATCTTTGCAAGCATTTAATGAACAAATAGGAGGATTTTAGGCGATGAACAGAGACTGACAGTCTCCTGACCTCTGCTAAGCAGCAGGGTCTGTGGGCTACAGGAAACAACCGTTTCTTTTAATGGTGGGAAGGAATCCTGCCAATCTCACAGCAAAAAAAAAAAAAAAAAAAAGAAACCCAACACTAGAAGGTTAAAAAAGAAATAAAATAGAAGTATATGTTAGCTGCACACATCTACTCATTTAAGCAACAGCAAAAGCTGGCATAGGTAAGTTACATAAATAAGTTTCACAAATTAGTATTAATTTTAAATTAGTTTTAAAAGTTCATGCATTTCAGAGTTATTATTTTCAGTCTTCTACAGACTTGTGCATACAAGACTTCTGGTCATAACTCCCTCTTTTGTCGTATTGCCAAAGATATCCAATACAGGGCAGAAAGACAAAAAGAAGTGTGGATTTCATGCTTAGATCTTAGATTGTGTAATGCTGAACACAGAGGTGCAGTAATATTACAATTACAAATATTATATCTTCCAACAGGTGCAGAAATATTACAGTTACAACTTTTTACACCTTTCAACAGTATTTAGGAGACTTCAGTGTCACACACACACCCCTCAAGCGACAAATGTGATACCCACGGGAGCAATCACTTTCTCAGCTGAGAACCATTTTCTCTTTTCAGGGTTGAAATTATGTGCTTGAACAACAGTTCAGGACCCATGGATTTCTGCAGTATGGCAGTGTTCACTCTCCATTACTCGCATTCTTTTAAGAAAATGACAACCCTCTCCATGAATACAGAAGATATCAATGAAAAGGACACTTCTAAAGGCACTTTCAATAGCCTTATGAATAATGTCTGCAGTGTTATTATTGTGTTACAGTTGTAGAATCATAGAATGGTTTGGGTTGGAAGGGACCTTTAAAAGTCATCTAGTCCAACCCTCCTGCCATGGGCAGGGAGATCTTCAACCAGACCAGGCTGCTCAGAGCCTCATCCAACCTGACCTTGGACATCACCAGGGATTGGGCACCTACCACTTCTCTGGGCAACCTGAGCTGGTGCCTCACCACCTTCAGCATAAAAAACTTCTAGAAGCAGCTTCCAACCCCAGAGAGCATTTTCTCCCTCCTTTTAATGGTTTGCAAGCAGGAAACTAGAGAAAGTTATCCTTTTAGTTTGCAGATCTTATCACTGTCTCCACAGCCAACATACTAATAAGTGAAGGTGCCCGAGTCAGGACCAGGAGGAACCCCCTGGAAAACAAGACCAGAAGGAGGATGTGGAAGCCCACTTTTGTTGCCAGCTTCATCACCTTGTAATAATGCTCCAGCAAGATCCTGACAACCCCTTCCACGCTCTCCACTTCCACGGGCTTCCTGGCAAACTGCAGCAGGTACTGCAAGGCGTCTGCGGGTGAGGTGGCTTTGCACAGGTCGACGTGGAGCGCCGCTGACTTGCTGGGCTTGGTCAGCCGCAGCTTCTTAGCCGACAGATCCTCATGCTGCTGCTGCGGGCAGAGCAACACGGTGCAGAAACACAGAGCAAATCCTAACCTGCTCCTTCCCAGAGCAAACACCGTCTCAGCACCAAGCCCCAGGAAGCTCCTGTGCCCCACAGCAGGTCTCTCCCTCATCTATCTTAGGAAGGAACACATCCTCAGCCCCCTGTAGCTGCTCCTGTCCTGCCCTGGTAGCCCCTACCCCTGGGAAACATTCTCTCTCTTAAATCCAAGAGAAACTCTAAAATCTACCGGGGCAAATTCTGCCCCTTACAACCCTGGCCAAACATGAGTTCTCCCATGCCCACCAGCCTAAAGCAGCCCAGAAACTCGCTGCCATGAAATTCACTGTCATCCCGGCCCCCCAGGCTGGGGAAAGCCGCATCCTCCAGCCCGCTGAAGTCATGGCCCTCCCCAGGCCGCCCCCTCCCTGCCCTGAGGGGAGCACTCTCCGCCTCCCCCACACACCCCGAGGCAACCCCCTTCCCTCCAGACATCTCCGACCTACCTAAACCCCGGACCAATCCCTCCTGCTCCTCCCCAGCCCCTCACTGGCCGCCCCGGCCCCAAGGCAGCGCTCCCAGGCTAGGCCCCGAGCTAGGCCGGCAGCTTCTCCCACAGCTCCGCCCCACCCGCCGGAGCTACCCGCCGCACGGCGGAGCTCGGGACTTCCCCCCCCTCCGCCCCGCTCGGCCCGACCGGACCAGATGGCGGTACGTTACCTGGACCACCTTGGTGAACTCCTCGTACACCCGCTTCTTCAGGTGCGCCGCCATGACGCCGCCTGGCCCTCCGCGGCCGCCGTAGGCGCAACCCGGAAGAGAAACCATAGAGTCGCCCGCAGGGAGGCGTCAGAAGGAGCGTCCTCTCTTGCCGGCTGGAGGCCGCGCTCTATGGTCAGGCGGCCGAGCCCACGGAGGGGCGGCTTCCCGTTGCCATGGGAACGCGGGGTTGACATGGCGGCTGCGGCCTGGCCCGGCCCCGCAGCCGAACCCCGCCAAGGGGGGCGGCCCTGTCAGCCCCGCGCAGTTTTCCCCCCAAAACACCCACCGGTTTCGTTATTGTTTGATGAAGACCAAAACAGAATCATAGAATCGCAGAACGGTTTGGGTTAGAAGGGATCTTTAAAGGCCATCTAGGCCAACCCGCCTGCAGTGACAGGGGCATCTTCAACCTGGGCCAGTGTCTCACCACCCTCAGCGTAAAAAACCTCTTCTATCTAGTCTTAATGTTCTCTATTTTAGTTTAAAGCCATTACCCCTTGTCCCACCACTACAGGCCCTGCTAAAATGTTTGTTCCCAGCTTTCCTGGAGCCCCTTTAGGGACTGGAAGGGGCTCTGAGGTCTCCCTGGAGCCTTCTCTTCTCCAGGCTGAACCCCCCCAACTCTCTCAGCCTGTCCTCCCAGCAGAGGGGCTCCAGCCCTCCCACCATCTCCTCTGGTCCCGTTCCAACAGGTCCATGTCTCTTCTGTGCTGAGGCCCCAGAGCTGGAGGCAGCACTGGGGGGGTGCCCCTGGACCTGCTGGCCCCGCTGTTGGGGATGTAGCTCAGGATGTAGTTGGGTTTCTGGGCTGCCAGCACATGTTGATGGCTCATGTTGAGCTTCCCCTCCACCAACACCCCAAGTCTTTCTCCTCAGGGCTGCTCTCCACCCATTCTCCACCCAGCCTGGATTTGTGCTTGGGATTGCCCCGACCCAGATGCAGGACCCTGCTCTTGGCCATGTTGAACCTCATGAGGTTCACACGGGCCTGCTTCTCAAGCCTGTCCAGGTCCCTCTGGGTGGCATCCTGTCCCTCAAGCGTGCCAACCACACCACTCAGCTTGGTGTCATCTGCAGACTTGCTGACGGTGTGCTCGATCCCACCATCCAGCTTAATTAGGGATTATTCAAATCCTTTAGCATAAAGATAAACCTTCAGAATTAGAGGATTTGGGTGGGAAGATGTCAGAAAATAAAGCACTTCTGTATCATTCAAAGAGCTTTTAAAAGTTATTTATTTAACATCCCAGAGATTATTGTCCTTAACTGGAAGAAATCCATCTTCTTAGAAGTATATGATCGTAATCAAATTAGCCATTATGATTAATTGTGATTAAAAACAAGCTATCGGCCATCTCCAGTATAAAAATAAACTTTCCAATACTAAGATTTTTAAAACACAATGTAGGACCCAACTCGTGTTCTGTGAAGGAGAATTTGCACTGAAGTCCCAGGCTTTCTATGCAGTAGTGCTTCCTTCCCGTCAAATCATGGTGGGTTTTCCCTGTTCTAGAAGCTTATACAGTTAGAAATGGTATCATAATAATGAATGTCATTAAGATCATGGAATCCCAGAATTGTCAGAGTTGGAAGGGACCTCTAGAGATCATCCAGTCCAACTCCCCTGCCAAAGCAGGGTTGCCCAGAGCACATCACTCAGGACGGCATCCAGGTGGGGCTTGAAAATCTCCAGAGAAGGGGACTCCACACCCTCCCTGGGCAGCCTCTTCCAGGGCTCTGCCACCCTCACCCCAAAGAAGTTCTTCCTCAGATTTGAGTGGAACTTCCCATGTTCCAGCTTGTGCCTGTTGCCCCTCGTCCTGTCACTGGGAACCACTGAAAAGAGTCTGGCTCCATCCTCCTTCAACCCACCCTTTAGATACTTACAAGCATTAATTGGGTCTCCCCTCAGCCTTCTCTTCTCCGGGCTAAAGAGCCCCAGCTCTCTCAGCCTTTCCTCATCAGGGAGATGCTCCAATCCCTCCATCATCTTTGTTGCCCTACGCAGGACTCTCTCCCTGTCTCTCTTGAACTGGGGAGCCCAGCACTGGACGCAGTATTCCAGTTGTGTCCTCACCAGTGCAGAGCAGAGGGGGAGAACGACCACTCTCGACCTACCGGCCACACTCTTCCCTGTGCAGCCCAGGATCCCATTGGCCTCTTGGCCACAAGGGCACATTGCTGGCTCATGGAGAGTTTACTGTCCCCCAGGACCCCCCAGATCCTTCTCCTCAGCAGTGCTTTCCAGCAGGTCTACCCCTAACCTATATTGATGCCTGGGGTTCTTCCTCTCCAGATGCAGGACCCTACACTTGCCCTTGCTGAACCTCATTAGGTTCCTCTCTGTCCAGTTCTCCAACCTGTCCAGGTCACACTGAATGGCAGCACAGGCCTCTGGAGTGAAAATAGTGCCACCTGAGAGAGGAGTGTGTGTCCTTTATAAACTCCTCACATCAGCGATGGTATTTTTGCCCCTTGTTGATTCTGGACCAGAGCTGAGGTTCTCTGCCTTTCCTTCAGAATAAATAATAAATAACGGTAATAAATACATTGGCTGGAGAGCAGGCTGTCTTCTGGAGGAACAAGATGAGAGCATGGGACACTGAATCCTTCTTTTTAACCTAGGTTATAGTGTGAAAAGCAGTGAGAAGAAGAAGGAGGATCCAAATTTAAGTTGAGCATGTGTTAATGCAGCCATTAGTGGTTCCATCGGGAATTGCGCATATGTGGCCTTTTCCCGTTTGCTCTGTGAGGCCAACTCCACGTGTCCACGAGAAGCATTTGGGATTAATCTTTTCTCTTAGGTTGAGTGAGGTTGGCTCAACCCTCGGATCTGGCTCTCTGACCTTACCGAATAGTCAGCGATGCTGAAAGAGTAAAATTCCTCTTTTTCCTGATGCCTTTTAAATCGTACAGTTATCCCCTAAAGCCCAAGAAAGCAGAGGTGCTTAAGTGCTGTTTAATTTGGCAAACAACAAAAGGAGATCCTTTCATTGGGCCATGCGTTTTTTTTTCCCTGTCCCTCAGGTAGTCCATGGCTTAGTCTCCATGGCCCAAGTTAATTCACTTTAATAATTGCCTTCTTCCGTTCTCCATCAATGGTGGCACTTTGCTACCACCAGGTGAACAGGAACTTGTAGAAGAAGTCATGGGATTTGAAGCGAAAACCTTTCTCAGCGACGTGGGGCTGAAAGGATATTTTATACCCTTTGGCTTCAATGTCCATTTGAATGCAGTCCAGCAGATCAGAAATACCTGGCGCTGCCTTCCAGGGGCCAAACTTCACCACGGATTTTTTATCCATGTCCAAGCTGTTCAAGGCGTCCTGACATCTGGCCACGTCCTCCTCAGTTCTGACCGCGCACACGATGACGCTGGACCGGCGGCACGCAACCGCTTCCGCCCTGGCGATGCGGATCATCAGTTCGATGTTCTCGCTGTAGTTGGGCACCCGAGCCAGGAACTGCTTCCTCGCCACGAGCTCCCCAAAGATCTGCGGGGAGTCCTCCAGCTGCTTGATCAGAGGTTCGATGTCGTAGAACAATGCCTCCTTGTAGACATCCTGGATGCACTGGGTGGGCACTTGGTTACTGCGCAGGTACTCCAAGATGTATTTGAAATAGGTGCCTGGCCTGTCGATGAAGAACCTCCCTTCGGAGTCAGTCCTGAGTTTGGGCTGGCCGGTGAACATCTCCGCCAGCTTGGAGCCAGGGTGTTTCTTCAAGGTGCTCAGCGTTGTCGTGTACATCTCCCCGCCGACGTTCAACTCCACAATTGGTGACAACTGCAAGTATCACAAGGGGACAAAAAGCCGTGTGCGTTACCCATCTGAGGCTGTCAACATGGAAGTGTCAAGGAAAAGGAAAAAAAAAAAAAGTGATTGTAGCTGGGAATTGGAATGAAGAGCAGTATGAGCCCCCATCCCTTGGAGGACAGATGGGAACATCCACCTCATGTATTGCTAAAAGCAGATGCAGGATGTTTATACAGCCTTCACAACCTGAGCAGCAGAGACTGGGTTGAAATGGCCCTCAGGAATATGGTTTAGTGATTTTTATTTCTTATTTCTTATTTATTTTTTTCTCAGAGTTAGACTGATGGTTGGACTAGATGATCTTTAAGGTCCCTTCCAACCTAGATGATTCTATGATTCTATGGGACATTTCTAAATGGCTGAGTCTTCACCACTTCTTGGGGACGTAGGAAAATGTTGTTTTTCACTGAATTTTCACTGAATTTTTTTTGGAGTTGGAAGGGACCATAGAGATCATCTAGTCCAACTCCCCTGCCAAGGCAGGACTACCCAGAGCATGTCAGAGCATGCCACTCAGGAACTGCATCCAGGCGGGTCTTGAAAATCTCCAGAGAAGGGGACTCCACGACGTCCCTGGGCAGCCTGTTCCAGGGCTCAGTCACTCTCACTGTGAAAAAGTTTTTCNTGGAACCTTTTGTGTTCCAGCTTGTGCCCGTTGCCCCTTGTCCTCTCACTGGCAACTACTGAAAAGAGTCTGGCTCCATCCTCCTTCAACCCTCCCTTGAGATACTTATAAGCATTGATAAGGTCACCCCTCAGCCTTCTCTTCTCTTCTCCAGACTAAAGAGTCCCAGCTCTCTCAGCCTCTCCTCATAAGGGAGATGCTTGAGTCCTTGAATCATCTTTGTTGCCCTACGCTGGACTCTTTCCAGTAGTTCCCTGTCCCTCTTGAACTGGGGAGCCCAGAACTGGACGCAGTATTCCAGTTGTGGCCTCACCAGTGCAGAGTAGAGGGGCAGAGAGCCATCCTACCCTCAAGCAGATCAACACTCCCACCCAACTGGGTGTTGTTGGCAAATTTGCTGAGGGTGCACTCAATCCCCTCATCCAGATCATTGGTAAAGACATTAAAGACAACTGGCCCCGTCACGGAGCCCTGAGGAACACCACTTGTGTGTTTAAACAGCACTAACAATAAATTCCCTCATTTTTTTTTAAATAGAGGTGCGGATCGCTGCGGTTGAAGCCCTCTGTATGTTGGCTCAGTCCTCGCCTTCTTTTGCGGAGAAATGCCTGGATTTTTTGGTTGACATGTTTAACGATGAAATCGAGGAGGTGAGGTTGCAGTCGATACACACGATGAGAAAAATTTCCAACAACATCACGCTGCGGGAAGACCAGCTGGATACTGTGTTAGCTGTCTTGGAGGTAAGAAATTCCTGCTTTCTTTGAGGTGTTACAATCATATAATGCTAATCAGCCCCTTCCTCTGAGCTGAAACTGTCCACCTTTTTTGTTGTGGTTTTTTTCTTCTTCTTTGGAAACCTCCAGTGGCTCCTAAGATCTAGTCGCTTGTAATCTCCAGGACAACACAGAATCATAGAGTCTTCATGGTTGGAAGGGACCTTTGAGATCATGGAGTCCAACTAACAGAATACTTGTGAAACAGATGAATTTCAGATAAAAGCTCTTCCCTGGAGCACTGTGCTGTAGCCTCAAGTGTGTTTCCTTCTGTCTTTTTTTGTGGTTTGAAACTCTGCGCCACTTCAGGTCAAATACAGCTTCATTTTCTTTCTGTTGCTTTGTTCAGCTGCTTTGGCTACACCTTTGCTCACCGAGCAGAGGCAGGGCACTCTGAGATTTCTCTGAGAGTTTGTTAGTGTGCTCTGTGGTATAACTTTGGGTTTTCCCAACCAGCATCCTCGCAGTCAGTGCTCAGCCAGCATCCAGGGGACAGCGTGTCGGCTGCTCTTCCTGATGATGGATTTGATCGGGGAAGGGAAGAGAAAGAGGTTTTATCATAGAGTGGTTTGGGTTGGAAGGGACCTTAAAGATCACCCAGTTCCAACCCCCTGCCATGGGCAGGGACACCTCCCACTAGAACTGGTGGCTCAAAGCCCCATCCAGCCTGACCTTGAACCCCTCCAGGGATGGGGCAGCCACAGCTTCTCTGGGCAACCTGGCCCAGGGTCTCACCACCCACAGAGTGAAAAATTTCTTCCTAATATCTAACCTAAATTTCCCTTTTTTGAGTTTGAAGCCATTACCCCTCATCTTATCACTCCATCCCTGGTGAAGAGTCCCTCCCCAGCTTTCCAGGAGCCCCTTTAGGGACTGGAGGGGCCTTTAAGGTCTCCCCGGAGCCTTCTCTTCTCCAGGCTGAACAACCCCAACTCAGATAAAGCCAAAGTGGTTGATGAAAGTAGAAGTTACCCTACCTGCAACTGATCCATATTTACATTCTCAGAACAAATTTAGGCACAAAAAGTAATGCTATTTTTCCAAATCCTTTATTTTGCTACTGAAAGATAGATGTTACAGAAAGCAAGCAAGCCCCTTTCAGAATCAGACAAACCCATTAAAATGTTAATCATTCTCACACTTCCTCTATCCTAATACCTGATAATCACTATGATAATATAAACCATAATACACCTATGATTTAACATATGTGATAAGTCAGCACAGAAGCAGAAGGCCGAACCCCAGTCTAACGACGGCGTTTTTATACCTCGATGCACAAGTCCCCAGCTTGAGCAAAGGTAAATCAACCACATAAAAATTTGAGGGGCATAAAATTCACTGCTGTGTTTGCAAATTAAGATCATATTCCTCAGCGTTTTTCAGACTGATAAAATAAGCTGGGTAGTTTGCTTCTTCCCGGGGCACAACAGAAAGAAGCCACCGTTGCCCTGGGTCAAGCAAACAGCAGCTGAAGAGACAGAAGCAGGGGCTTTGCAGCATCGCCCGAGGGTGGGAGACTGCGCAAAAGCAGCAGAGACTCGCCTACCACATCCAGCTGAATCAAAAAAAACATACCTTCAGGGCTACAGCTCAGCAAATAAAACGTGTTTGAGGGGAAGCAGTTTGACACAATGCTGTTCACAAAGCCCCTCTGCTGGGAGGACAGGCTGAGAGAGTTGGGGGTGTTCAGCCTGGAGAAGAGAAGGCTCCGGGGAGACCTCAGAGCCCCTTCCAGTCCCTAAAGGGGTTCCCAGAAAGCTGGGAGGGAATCTTGATCAGGGAGTGGAGGGATAGGATGAGGGGAAATGGCTTCAAACTGACAGAGGGAGATTTAGATTAGATATTAGGAAGAAATTTTTCACTCCGAGGGTGGTGAGATGGGACTTTGAGCAACCTGGTCTGGTGGGAGGTGTCCCTGCCCATGGCAGGGGGTTGGAACTCAATGATCTTTAAGGTGCCTTCCAACCTAAAGCGTTCTATGAATAACTCTACCAGCTACTCCTTGCTTTTCTCCCTGGGCTTTGTATTCTGCTTCTCCTGTTGTCCTTGATCTTGGTTTCTGTTGAGTTGTGCCCCTCTGTCCTTTCACAGTCTTCTGCCTCGCGTGTCTCCATACTGCCCTTCTAGTGGTCCATGCAACTTGCCTTCACCTAGAGTACGTTACCTCCATGGTCATTTCCTTCCAGTCCTCAGAGAATCTTCTTTTTGGCCATCATCTTCCTTCCACCACCAAAATAAGGAACAGCTGAGCAGCCCTGCTGTGCTTTCCTCCTTTGATCATTTGTGTGTGGTGGCTGTCACTTAAGAGCCTTTACAAGAGGACTGCTCTTTTTTCTTTTGTGTAAGACAGTGATGAATGAGCTGTTGATATTTACATAGCAAATTATAATTTTTAAAAAAATAAATAATTAAATCTGCCATTGAAACGCAGCCAGTTCTTGTATCCTGTCAAATTTTCACATTCTATCCAGCAGTGCCACACAAATGCTGATAGCGAGGGAGTACAATACATTGATACGGAACAGCAAGGTGGGTTTTGGCGGAAGGAATGTGATTAATTAAGCTGGAGTTCAGCCACAGCACTTCTAAAAATACTGCTTGGGGATTGCATAAGCTCCTCTGTACAGCATCGCCCCGGCCTAAAAAATAAAGTGGGTGCAATGTGACTTTAGAAGTGGTACATCAGGGGTATGCAGTGTGTCCAGTGACAGGGCAAGAGGTTACAGCCATCAACTTGAACATAAAAAGTTCCATCTAAATGTGAGGAGGAACTTCTTCACTTTGAGGGTGGCAGAGCCCTGGAAGAGGCTGCCCAGAGAGGTGGTGGAGTTTCCTTCTCTGTAGACATTTAAAACCCGCCTGGACACATTCCTGTGCAACCTGCTCTGGGTGGCCCTGCTTTGGCAGGAGGGTTGGACTGGATGTTCTCCAGAGGTCCCTTCCAACCCCATATCATTCTGTGATCCCATATGATCATAACAGAGTTCCTGATCAAACTTTTAAGTGTGTTTTATTTTTTTATTGTCAGTCTATAAACTCATAGTTAGGTCAAGTTCTTTTATCCTGTAGGTCATCACTGATAATCTGTTGTGTCCAGCCGTTGACGTGTCAAGGGTACAACCTCACCCAAACCAAACGGTGATTTTTTGCCCTGCGCGAGGAGGTCAGCGGTGAAGGGGTTCCAATTCCTTCCAGTAAATGAAGCACGTGGGTGGATGAGACCACTAGGGGACCCTGCAGCAGTTGCTGGGCTGTCACTTCATCTGTGCTTTGCTGTGATAACTAGAAATGGGCGCTGTTTTGCAGGTGGCTCTAGTATTAGTTCAGCCCAGGATCAGGAACCACTGCCTTCAAAGTAAATGTGTGCGCAGGAACATCTTCTCTGGTGCTCAAAGGTTGGGGTTATTTTTTCTTTTAGGATTCTTCGAGGGACATTCGGGAAGCGCTTCATGAGCTGTTGTGTTGCACCAATGTCTCAACTAAAGAAGGCATCCACCTCGCACTGGTGGAGCTGCTGAAAAACCTAACCAAGTATCCTACGGACAGAGAATCCATATGGAAGTGAGTGTGTTCAGTGTCCTGGTGTGTCTACTTATTTTTCTATTCTTTTTTAGTAATTGAGGCAAATATTGAATCCAGAACCAATGACCACACCTGGAAATACCCCTCTTACAAGGTCTCAAAGCATTCCTAGAAAAGATAAATGCAACCTTCAGTTTAAAAACTCATCTCTTCTATGCAGCTAATATCTTGTGCTTACTTGACGCTGCATTAAATAGTAATAGTTAGCAGCAGTTGATTATATCAATCATGACAAGTGATGGGCTGTGTGGCATTGTGCAGGTGGAGGGACTTTTTCTGTCTGAGCACAAATAATGATCATTTGTGTGGGGTTTTTTGGGTTGTTTAATGGAAACAACGAACGAATGGAAACAGCGAAGCTCCTGCACTCTTGGTGTGAGGTGGCATTCATGGGTGTTATTGGAAACACTTATTTTGGTCATTTTCCAGTGTACTATTACATTGTTTTGGGGAGTTTGGTGGAGTTTGGGGTTTTGGGGGTTTTGTTATTTGGTTGGGGTTTTACCTCCTCACTCCTTTATTTCTGAAGAAAAAAAAACTTCAGTCATTTGTGAGCGTTGAGTGTGAAAGCTTTTCTTGGGTTGTATAGCTCCAGGTGTTAAGTATTTCTTGGACAGTTTATATAAACGATTTTTATTACTGCTTGCTTTTTCAAGCTGTCTTCTCGGTTTTCTTGGATCTTATCAAACATTAATGCAAATATTCAGCTGCGAAGAGACAGTTGACTTGGGCAGTAGGATTTTGATGCTGACCAGCACCTCAAAGCACCGCTGCAACATAAAGTAATAATATTTTAAAATGTTGCGTTTTGCAGTGTACTTTTTATTAAGGAATATTTCAATCTGTGTGTTTTCAGATGCTTGAAATTCTTGGGAAGCAGGCATCCCACTTTGGTGCTTCCGTTAGTCCCGGAGCTGCTGAGCACACATCCGTTCTTTGACACTCCGGAACCGGACATGGATGACCCAGCCTGTATCTTTTTAAGTTGATCGTTTTGAACGTGATAGATTTTATTGATATTTTCCTGATGCTCACGTTTGTGAAACCATTTCAAACCGTAGCAGACAATCCTGTAGCTATTTCTGAATCCCTTTGCCGCTCAGTTTTATTACTCAGCGAGTGATGGAATAACTGTTGTCTGGAACCATCTTCATAAATCCCGATGTGGTATAGTTAGCCTTTTTTAACGCTGTGATGAATAATCTGTTTATCAAGCAATTTGTCAAGGTTTAGGAGTTGCAGATGAGTCCTTTGATGTGAAAACATTTGTCTAGTTTGTGCTAATTTTGAAGATGCTTTAGCTTTTAAATGAGAAGAGTGGTTTTCCTTGTCTGTTTTCTTTTTAAGTAAAACTAATGCCATTTTTCCATTGTTCACTCTCCTTGCTTCCCTTCTGCGCGATCGCAGAACGTAATATTATTTCTGGTAAATGCTGAGACACGTTAGACTGGAACAACTCTCTTCCTCTGTAAAGTTTCTCTTTATTTCTCTTAACCAGTCCCAGGCCATCAGCTAGAAATTCTATACAGATAAAATAAAAGCCTCGTGAGAACTGAAAAAGGGCTAGAATCGGGTGAAGAGAAAGATTAGTCCATAATCAGGTGGTTAAGTAATAATTTGAGTAAATTTGTCCTACGAGTTGAGAAGTGAAGGAACATAGGGATGGGGAGAAAGCTGTTATTTAGCTCAATGCACCTTCCTGCCCTGAACCAAAGAATATTATTTTAGAGAAGGTTCTGGAGGTAACTTGCCACTCAGTTTCATGGAGATCTATGGAAGACAGGCCTGGGAACCAGAAGCTACAAGGCAGACCTGAATAGTCTAGTTTCCAGTGTAAACTGTTAATTAAAAACATGGTTTTGTTTGATACCAAGCACTTAGGAAATTTGAATCGGGTTAGTTGAATAGCTTCAGCTGAAAATTTGGAAAGGCTTTTGGGTAAAGAGGAGAAATTGGTTTGTCAAGTGGAAACCTTTATGCTTGGCAGCCCGTGGATGCAGGAGGTTTTTTCAGGAGGTGAGAGACATGGATTCAGTCCCTTCTGTGGCTGAACCTGCTGCTTCCCCGTGCAGGCAAGTGCCTGGACGAACATAAGCTTTGCATTGGGATCCTTTCACCCTCTCCTGTTGGAGACCTTATGCTCAGGGTCACCCCTGTGCAGGTGAGTGCCCCGAAGCTTTTGGCTGCCCTCTGTATTCCTCAGGCTCTCAGGCTGTGAAAATGTTCTCTCTGTTACAGAATCATCTTCCCTGGTTGATTCTTCGGTTTATTTTAAGTCTGTGTAAGAGGGATGTTTTGCAGGGCATCACAGGAAATGCAGCAATTTTCAAAGACTGGGATAAATGTTTGATTTTAGGTGGTGTTTGGGTACCAAGCTGGTCAGCACAGTGTAAGCTTTGAGGAAGAGAGAAACTCCACGTAATCAGCGTGTTCTGCATTTGTAATCCCTGGCTGCTATCCTTTGTGTTGGCATTAACATCCTGCCTCCAATATGGCCCATCCTGTAATGTTTGTGCTTTGTGGTTTGTTCTCATCTGTTCGTGCAGCTGCCTCTTTGGGTTTTGCTTAACGTTCTCCGGCCGTAAAGAACTTCCTAAACAATCCCCGGCAAAGAAAGGGTTGTTGTGTTGGTGGTGGTGGTGGTGGTGGTGTTTTAAACTTGCCATCCCCAAGGAGCTCTTCTTGCTGTTGGTTTATTTTTCCTTAACGGTCCCTTTCAATAGACATTGCTGTTCTGGTCCTGATTTTTAATGCTGCCAAGAGTTGCCCGACAATGCCTGCCCTCTTCTCCGATCACACGTTCAGGCATTACGCTTATCTTCGGGACAGTCTCTCTCATCTGGTCCCTCCCTTAAGAGTAAGTTGAGTGGCTTTGGTTTGCGCTTCATCGCTCTGTTCCCAGTATCGCTGGTCTCTTCCGTGTCTGTTCGTGTGGATTGGATTTTAAAAGTATTTTTTTCTCCCAAGCTCCAAGGCAACGACTATTCAAATGTATGTTAAGTAAGGAGAGCCAAACGTTAAATTGTTACAATATGGATTTTGTAATATTTTGGGGAAAATAATAACTTTATTGCTCTCAAGTGAGAGAATAGCACATGGTTTGCTGGTTGGGAAAGAATTCTGGGAGGGTGGGATTCCCGGGAGCTTTCTGTATCTCTCAGTGGGTGGGAAGGGGAGCTTTGTAGACCTTCCACCATTTAACTTGTGTCCTACCTAAACAATTCACTCATGGCCGAGATGTTCTCTGCTGCTTTGAAGCATGTCTTTCCGGCATGGAAGTACATGTGGGACTGAAGTTGATCATAAATCACATTCTAGCTCATAAAATAAATTGCGGTTTGTGTGGTCTTGGGCTTCCCTTGACATCACAGAGTCATAGTTAGGGATGAGGAAGATGTTTCCCTCAAAGGGATGTTGAAGTTTAACCTGAAGATCTCTAGCTGCAAGTGGATTATGAAATGGAGATTATTAACTAACAAAGTTAAAAGACGTAGACTTGAAATCCTTGATATAAATTTTGATTTTTGAGAAATAAATCAGAGCTCTCAACTGGTAGTTGTTAAATTTTGCAATGTTGTTACTCGTGTTGGACTTTTCTTTGTGTGTGTGTATTTCTTCTTCCTTAGCTGCCAGGTAGAAAGCTGCTGTCCTCCCCCGTCTCTCCCAGTGTTACCCCACATGAAGATCCTTCCCAGCAGTTCTTGCATCAGAGCCTGGAGAGGGTTTACAACCTTCAGCACCTTGACCCACAGGGCATACAGGAGCTGCTGGAATTTACCATCCGGTAAGGCCTCATCGTGGGAAGATGGGTTAGAATTCCTGGTTTCCCTGATTATCAGTGTTGTACTTTGCTGTTGGACGCTTAGTCTGAGCCTTCTTCTAGAGAACATTGGGATAAAAAGGTGTTCATGGGCCATTTGAAACAAAACTGATGGTCTCGGCTCTGCCCCACTGCATAATTAGTGTGTGTTTTAGGGGAACGTCTCTTCAGAGCATGGTAAGCTCTTCTGGGCTGTTCATTTATGGTAAAATAAATGAAAAAACACTTCTGGTTTTAATGGATGACAGCCTTGTGTGTCGTTCTCAGTTCTCTGTCCCTGTGTGAGTCCCTCATTTTGATAATATTACTTCTAATGAACATGGTCGCTTGTTTTTTTTACATTTCATCTCTGTGGGGAGAGAGAGGTTGTCCCGTTTGCTCTTCAAATTTCCAAGTCCCGTGCCCTTTCATTCAGCAGGAGGGGACCTGCTTCTGGTGCTTTATTGGGTTCTTATCACCAGTCCCACTTATAAAGGCCTTTGGCATCCTTCATCAATTTTAATATCAAAGAGATTGTCCTGGAATAGACAATATTTCTTCATCTTGTTGTCTGCTGTTGTATAATGGTGTGGCCTCTGATGGTGGATTTTATGCTGCCTCTTCCATTTCATCTCTGGACCGATTCACACAAACGAAACACTTGAAAAGGATCCGTTCAATATGATTCCTCTGCTCGGGAAGAAGAAAAGAGCCTTATTTTGAGAGTTAGGAAAAAAATCTAAAGCGCTTTGTTGGGAATATAGAACTCCGAAAAGCTTTTATCTTGTTTTTCCTTCCTCCAAAATAGCTGCCCCTTCTGTACACGTAGCTGTAAATCGCTTTCGCACCCACCTGCGGTGGCGAATAAACAGCGTGCTCCTCGCCAAAAACCCAGCTGTGAAAAATACATGGTTTGTCCTCAGCTGGTTTTGAAGCTGCTACGCGCAGCCTGAAACGCGGTCTCAGAGCACGAAACGCTTGAAACGGGTAATCTCTCGGCAGATTGTGCAGTATCTTACAGGCAGATTGAAGGTCTGGAAACCTCGCAGGCTGCGGATGTTTTTGATTTTGAGCGTAGGAATCGTGTCGGAGATGGCTGCCTGCGGGACCTGTGTGCAGTAAGGGACAGTAACGCTTTGGAATTGATGGAAATCCCCCCGTACTGGGCACTGGTGAGGTCCCACCTCGAGGGCTGTGTCCAGTTTTGGGCCCCTCACCACAAAAAAGACATTGAGGGGCTGGAGCGGGTCCAGAGAAGGGCAACGGAGCTGGTGAGGGGTCTGGAGAACAAGTTTTATGAGGAGCGGCTGAGGGAGCTGGCGGTGTTCAGCCTGGAGAAAAGGAGGCTGAGGGGAGACCTTCTCGCTCTCTCCAACTCCCTGAAAGGAGGGTGTAGCCACGGGGGGGTTGGTCTCTTCTCGCAAGTCACAGGCGATGGGACAAGAGGAAATGGCCTCAAGTTGTGCCAGGGGAGGTTCAGGCTGGATATTAGAAAAAATTTTGACACTGCAAGGGTTATTCAGCCTTGGGATGGGCTGCCCAGGGCAGTGGTTGAGGCACCATCCCTGGAGGTGTTCAAAAGACAGGTTGGCATCGTGCTTAGTGCCATGGTTTAGTGAGGGATTTTATCAGAGTTAGGTTGATGGTTGGACTAGATGATCTTGAAGGTCCCTTCCAACTTAGACAATTCTATGATTCTATGAAATTATTAGCTTGGCTTTTTTCCTGCTGGGATCACCACTCAGGAACCGCACAAAACCAGCTGCTGGTTTCCAGCCTTAAGAGAAGGGAGGATTTAAGATAAAACCAAAAAAAGGGTTAAAGGTTATTTTGCGGAGGGCAGGAGTTTCCTGCGCCAAAGGTTTGGTTGCTGAGAGGAGAAGGATGGAAGAAGCTCATAGCGGTGGATTCTCCCTCCTCCTTTGTCATTATTGTCACCGGGGGAAGCAGAGCAGACCCCGTGGAGCTGGTGTCTCCTGGGGACTTATATTTCTAACCACGCTCGAGCCTGACACTCTTCCCCCAGGCTCTGCAGCTGAAACTGCAAGGCGGGATTTTTAGCAAATCAAGTCTTTGTGGTTTGGTTTCTCCATCCCTCCGACAGGAATTTTTTTTGTCTCGCAGGGATGGTGAAATCCGGTGAGGATTTGTAAGGGAATAGAATTAGTGGAATTGGGAAGGGGAGAAGACTGGGAAGCGGAGTGTCTGCCTGGCTGTTAGCTGAGAGATGGCATCCTGCTCCCTGTCAGCGTGTTGTCACGCGTGAAGTGTGACATGGGAATAAACCACCCAGGAATCGGGTCTTTTCTCTCCGGGAGAGGATGAAATGGAATCGCTGCAGAGGGCTCAGCCTGGCTCCACTGTTGTTGCACTGAAGGAAGTCACAGCCCCTCTGCTTAGGAGAGGTTTTCTTTGGCTGCAAATTATACAGATAATCTCATGGATTTTTTATTTTTATTTTTTTGAATGCGGGAGCACTCGGGTTTGGCAAAACCAAAGTTTCAGAGTTGCATCATAAATCAGAATCATAGAATGATTTGTGTTGGAAAGGACCTTAAAGACCATCGAGTTCCAACCCCCCTGCCATTGACAGGGGCACTTCCCACCAGACCAAGTTGCTCAAAGCCCTGTCCGGCCTGGCCTTGACCATTTCCAGGGATGGGGCAAAGATATGTAAAGATACATCTGAAAAAAAAAAACAAAAGAAAAGGGTCATCTGAAGAAGATAATACTGTAGGAAACATGGAAGCAGAGTGACAATTTTAGGACGCTTTGGATCAAAGCAAACTACAAAGAACAGAGACATGTTGAATCCACATCACCCAACCTATTTTCAATTCTACGACAAAAAATGAGTTTTGTTTTCTTAATACACGCTTTTGATTTTAAAACACGTCTAAGAGTAGAGAACTAAAGCCTTTTTGAGTTTCATTAACTGTCTTCTTTAGTTTTCCGGTGAAGTGAAAAGCGACTTCAGTTGCTGTACGATCTACAAGGAATGCTTACCCCAGACAGCACACGACAGCTCTTTGGGGAAACAGCAGCACGTCAGATTTCAGCTTGTTTTAAAAAGGCAGCTCTATTTCAAATACGCCTGGTTGCGTGAGCCCGGCGTGTTCCCAACAACCTTTCCTCGCCAGCAGGAATAGTTTGATTTCCCAGCAGCATCACGCGAAGGGGTCGTCAGCTGCTGTAGGAGGCCAGGGTGTTTTGAAGTTAAACCTGGAACTGGGAGGGTCCGTGGTCCCCACGGGGCTGCAGGGTAACGGGGGTTGACAGAATTTGCTGCTTTCCCTGCTCTGCCCGTGGCTGCCTCCGGGAAGAAAGGAGATGCCAAGTCCCAAGGTGCAAACTCTTCTGTAGCGCGCGTTTTCCTGCTGTTTCTGGTGCTCGTCCTAAGGGTAGGAACAAGCAAGATGCAGAAATAGCTGGCTTCGTCGTCGCTGTGTTCTGAGTGCATTTAGATGAACTTGCTGTCTTCCCCACCTCGAGGGCTGTGTCCAGTTTTGGGCCCCTCACCACAAAAAAGACATTGAGGGGCTGGAGTGGGTCCAGAGAAGGGCAACGGAGCTGGTGAGGGGTCTGGAGAACAAGTCTGGTGAGGAGAGGCTGAGGGAGCTGGGGGTGTTGAGCCTGGAGAAAAGGAGGCTGAGGGGAGACCTTCTTGCTCTCTCCAACTCCCTCAAAGGAGGGTGTAGAGAGACAGGGGTCGGTCTCGTCTCCCAAGGAACAGGGGAAATGGCCTCAAGTTGCACCAGGGGAGGTTCAGATTGGATATTAGGAAAAAAATTGTACACTGCAAGGGTTATTAAGCCTTGGAATGGGCTGCCCAGGGAAGTGGTTGAGGCACCATCCCTGGAGGTATTCAAAAGACGGGTTGATGTGGTGCTTAGTGACATGGTTTAATGATGTTTGGTTTTTTTTTAATCAGTGTTATGTTGATGGTTGGACTAGATGATCTGAAATGTCCCTTCCAACCTATACAATTCCATGATTCTAATGCTTTTTTTTTTTCCTTTTTTGTTTTTTTTTTTTTGCTTCAGTGACCTTCAGAGGCTCGGGGAGCTGCAGTCAGAGCTGGCAGGGATGGCGGATTTCACTGCAACGTACCTTCAGTGTCAGCTGCTCCTCATCAAGGTTTGGCTTCATCTGGATTTTTTGTGCCGTTCTTCACAAATGCCCTCAGTGAAACTTCGTGGGGCGCTTTGATGTTTTAATGTTTGTGCTGAAAACTGATGTGTGAGGAAAGCAAGGGTTCCGTGGATTTCTGATATTCCTGCTTCCCTTCTGTGGCAGAAAGGTGGGAGTCGGTCTCTTCTCCCAAGTCACAGGCAATAGGACAAGAGGAAATGGCCTCAAGTCGCACCAGGGGAGGTTCAGATTGGATTTTAGGAACAATTTTTACCTGGAAAGGGTTATCAAGCCTTGGAATGGGCTGCCCAGGGAAGTGGTTTGAGGCACCATCCCTGGAGGTGTTCAAAAGATGGGTTGATGTGGTGTTTAGTGACATGGTTTAGTGGTGGTTTTTATTAGAGTTAGGTTGATGGTTGGACTAGATGATCTGAAAGGTCCCTTCCAACCTAGACAATTCTGTGGTTGTAAATAATTTGTGCTGTGGCTTTGCCAGTGAGTACACCAGGGCAGATCTCTGCCGTTACAGCCGGGGTTTATGTTGGTTCACGTGCTTTTTCGCCAAGGCAGACTTTTTCTGACAGAAACCACAATGGAGTCAACTACTTTGTAGCCTTTCGTGTAACGAGAGTAACTTTTCGTTGCTGGTGGCCTCCTTAACCCTTTTTTACAGACGATATTTTGTAGACAGGTTTTTGGGCACCCATGCCAAAGGAATTCTTTAGTCTTGATGGAGCAAAATACCAGTCGTGTTTTCTTTTACAGCCCTGAAATGATCTCTTTGGCGTTAGCGGATGAAGCGGTTGCTTTGACACCAGGACAGCAACCCTTTTCAAAGGCAGCTTCTTGTTGTAAACAGCACCTAATTTTTTTGCTTCTCTTCTCAAGCTATCGACTGGTATTTAAGTTAGTCTCCTGGTATTTCGGTGTTTGAATAGAATTTACACAGATGTAAAGCAAGAACTAAAGCAAGCAACAAACAGGTTTTCAGAAGGGACTCAATAAAAGCTTCGTTATGTAAAACCAAGAAGGAATTTCAGTTTCTTTGCTAATTGCGTAGCTGCCAGTTGGCGTATCTCGATGCAGCCCTCAAATCTTTGGATCTTCCCAGCAAAGGGAAATCCCCCCAGCAAAAGGAAATTATGTCAGTCTTATCTCCACGTACCTCTACCTCTGCGTGGTGATGGAAAGAGATCAGGCCCTGATTACAGCATAATTCTACTTCCAAGAAGGAAAGTTGTAAACAAAAGAAAACCCCAAAAGGTCACCTCAGGAGTAAAAGAACTTGTCAATTTACAAAATTTCACCTCGTTTTTCCTTTCGACTTTGCTATGCTGAATGCAAAGCTTTCAGGTGAGCACTCGGAGATAAATATTCTTTTTACAACAACGCATGTTTCAGTGTCTGAAGAGACCTAGGCTATTCTATTTTTAACATTAAATCTTTATTTGGAAGACAATCTAATGAAATGTAAGCATTTCTTTAAGCTAACCATTATTTAAATAATTGCTGATCAAGCGCACATATTTCCAAAGACCAAAAAAAAAAACCTACTAAAGAGGGTGGTGAGAGCCTGGCCCAGGTTTCCCAGAGAAGCTGTGGATACCCCATCCCTGGAGGTGTTCAAGGCCATTTTTGGTTCAGCAGACCATTTTTGGTCTACTGGGAGGTGTCCCTGCCCATGGCAGGGGGTTGGAGCTCGATGGTCTTTAAGGTCCCTCCCACCTCTAACCATTCTATGATTCTATGAATTACATTTATCACCCAAAGAAGGCCTTTTCGATGAGCAGTGTTACAGCTTGGTACATTACTAGCTAAATCCAAAACTTTTTCCAAAGCAAAATGTGCTATCCGGGCAGAGGATTGGCCTTTGGAGGTGGCTTTGTGGCCCTTCTCCAGGGTTTGGCTGGAGGAACCGGTGTCTGTTTGCTGCTAGAACAGTGGTTTGGGAACAGACAGCACATCTGTGACATAGAGGAGTCACTAATGTGGCTGCAATTAAGAGTAACTCATCATACAATTAGAAATTCTGATATGGCAGAGAGAACCCAAATCTCGGAGCAGCCCTTTGATTTCTTTCCAATTGCAGATCTTTTTTTCCAATTCCTTCTTTCCCCAAGAGAAAGAAGCTGTGGGGGGACAAAAGTATCTTCATTTCCCAGCCCCTTGAGACTCAAAAGGTTCCAGACCTTTAAAGGCTCGACATACGCTGTGATTTTAGCTGGGACACTGGGGTGAAGGATATAGTCTTGTATGTTCTGGAGCTTTGACTAAAGTCACCTTTTGTGTGTGGCTGTCTCTAAGGACAGGCAGGTTCAAAAAGGAGGCAGCACCAGAAATCATCTAGTCAAACTTCCCTAATTTTTTAACATACATCAAAAAGCAATTAGGGTGTAGCTGGGTGGGTTTTTTTTAAATACAAATATTAGTGGCTGATTTTTACACTCTGTATTCTTAGCAACTCCGGGATCTTTGGTGGGAAGGAGACTGTCATCAGGAAGGTTCAGGAATATGACTGTCTAGGTGTGTTTTTGGGGACAGCTGTTACTGTTCCTGTTTTTTGCCTGCAATCTGGGGTTGCCCTGGTCTTGGCCTCAGGGAGGTGATAACACAGTGGGCTATTGTTTTTCTTAGAGGTGACTGCATTCTGCATAAAGTTCTCCTTAAAAAGTACAAAGAGTTTGGCTCAGCCAGTCTCTAATTCATAGTGGTTTTAATACTATTCTCAACTTGTTTTATATTTCATAGTTATATAGATATCTCCGTGCATTTGTAGAATAATACATATTTTGGAGGGCTTGGTTCCCCACGTTGTATTTAAAAGCCCCAAAGACACCGTGTTTAGACTGAACTGGTTATTTATCGTCGTGTGATGGTTTTCTTCTGTAGGCCTTGCAGGAGAAGCTGTGGAACGTGGCAGCTCCTCTGTACCTGAAACAGAACGCGTTGGCATCTGCTGCAGCAAAACAGGTGAGGTGGAAGCAGCTGGGTCTGCCTGGAGGGGATTCCTTGGATATGAGCTCTTCCTTTGGCCATGTGACAATAACCTCCCACTGCCAGAGTCTGTCCCAGTAAATCTTAGTTCTCCAAAGTGGAGTCATTTCTCTCATCTTCACAAGATGAGAGGCGAGTGATGGAGGTTGACAACAGCTCTTCCAGAAGAGTAAGAAGGAAGATCTAGAAGACTCCGGGTTGCTTGGCCTCACTTCACTCATGGGGAAGATTATGGAGCAGCTCCTCTTAAATGCCGTTTCTAAACAAGTGAAGGTCAACGAGGTGATGGGAACAGCCAAAATGCATTTCCCAAGGGCAGATTATGCCTGATCAACATCATTGGAGTTCTCAGCACAGGAAGGACATGGACCTGTTGGAGCGGGTCCAGAGGAGGCCACGGAGATGCTGAGGACTGCTGTGAGGACAGGCTGACAGAGTTGGGGTTGTTCAGCCTGGAGAAGAGGAGGCTCCGGGGAGACCTTAGAGCCTCTTCCAGTCCCTAGAGGGGCTCCAGGAGAGATGGGGAGGGACTCTTGATCAGGGAGTGGAGCCACAGGATGAGGGGGAAGGGTTTTAAACTGAAAGAGGGGAGATTTAGATTAGATCTCGGGAAGAAATTCTTTGCTGAGGGTGGTGAGACCCTGGCCCAGGTTGCCCAGAGAAGCTGTGGCTGCCCCATCCCTGGAGGGGTTCAAGGCCAGGCTGGATGGCGCTTTGAGCAACCTGGTCTGGTGGGAGGTGTCCCTGCCAGGTCACATCTGGAGGCCTGTGTCATGTTCTGGGCTCCCCGTGGAAGGAAGTTGCTGACAACCTGGGGAAGGTCAGCAAAGGGCCACCAAGGTGGTCAGGGACTGGAGCACATTCCCTGCAAGGAGAGGCTGTGGGAACTGAGCTTGTCCAGCCTGGAGAAGAGAAGGCTTCAGGGTGGATTGATTGCTGTCTGCCACTGCCTCGTCGTAGGTTATAGATGAGACAGAGCCAGACTGCTGTGGACAACAGTCAATGGACACAAATTGGAAGATGAGAAATTCTGATTAGAAATAAAGGGGGGGAAATTTATCATAAGGGTGGTTAAATGCTCTGACAGGTTGTCCAGAGAGGTTGAGTGCAATCTCTGTCCTTGGAAGTGTTCACAGTTTGATGTGGCCCTGAGTAACTGCATCTCATTAGACCTTCTTGTGAGCAGGGGAGCAGGCTAGGTGACCTCCAGAGGTCCTACGCTGAGTTATTAAGACATTGAGGTGCTGGAGTGGGTCCAGAGAAGGGCAACAAAGCTGGTGAGGGGTCTGGAGAGTAAGTCTTATGAGGAGAGGCTGAGGGAGCTGGGGGTGTTCAGTCTGAAGAAGAGGAGGCTGAGGGGAGACCTTATCATGCTCTATAACTACCTGAAGGGGGGTGTAGAGAAGCGGGGGTCGGTCTCGTCTCCCAAGTCACAGGAGACAGGACAAGGGGAAATGGCCTCAAGTTGTGCCAGGGGAGGTTTAGATTGGATATTAGGAAACATTTCTTCACGGAAAGGGTTATCCAGCATTGGAATGGGCTGCCCGGGGAAGTGGTTGAGGCACCATCCCTGGAGGTGTTCAAAAGACGGGTTGACATGGTCCTCAGGAATATGGTTTAGTGATTTTTTTTTATTGCTTATTTCTTATTTATTTTTTTGTCAGAGTTAGGTTGATGGTTGGACTAGATGATCTTTAAGGTCCCTTCCAACCTAGACGATTCTATGATTCTGTGATGTGTAAATGATCTGATCCTGGAAAAACTGAAGCCCTAAGAAAAAGTGAAGAAGAAAGCAAGCTATTAAATAATCCAGAAACAAATCTAGAGTAAAAAACAAGATTGTGGATCTGCTGGGGAACTGTGCTGACATTCTGAGTCTTCAGTTAATTAAGGTGTAATAAGAGGCAGGTGCCACTGTGCATCAAAACCTTCTGTGCTGTTGACAGCTCTCCCCAGGGATGAGTAGAAACAAAAACCTATCAGCTTTTTTAAACCTTCTCTAATTGAACTTTCTGTCTTGGGTGCCCTTCTCAGTAGCACGTGAACCCCCCGGGAAGTTTTATCTGTTGTGATTGTGGATGTAGATCATTTCCCATCAACCCAAGGGGGAGAAAATGTTTCCTATTAAATAACTTGCAAGGTCTTGGCTTCTCTACGTCAACTCTATTAATTTGAGCAATTCTCTTGTCTACTTAAGCCCATCTATTCGACAGATAAAGTAGGATGAGTAAAAACTGTGCAATATCCTGTCTAAGCATTTTACGCTGTATCTAAAAGAATCCAAAATTATGTTTATTTTGTGACAGTTCCCATATTAGCTTCAAATATGGGAGGACTCAGGAGGTGGTCCTCCCCCTGTATTGGGCACTGGTGAGACCCCAACTCGAGTGCTGTGTCCAGTTTTGGGCCCCTCACCACAAAAAAGACGTTAAGGGGCTGGAGCAGGTCCGGAGAAGGGCAACGAAGCTGTTGAGGGGGCTGGAGAATAAGTCTTATGAGGAGAGGCTGAGGGAGCTCCTGTGCAACCTGCTCTGGGTGGCCCTGCTTTGGCAGGGGGGTTGGACTAGATGATCTCCAGGGGTCCCTTCCAACCTCTTATCATTCTGTGAGCTGGGGGTGTTCAGCCTGGAGGAGAGGAGGCTGAGGGGAGACCTCACTCTCTCCAACTCCCTGAAAGAAGGGTGTAGAGAGACAGGGGCCGGGCTCTTCTCTGAAGTCACAGGTGACAGGACAAGAGGAAATGGCCTCAAGTTGCACCAGGGGAGGTTCAGGTTGGATATTAGGAAAATTTTTGACACTGCAAGGGTTATTAAGCCTTGGAATGGGCTGCCCAGGGCAGTGGTTGAGACACCATCCCTGGAGGTATTTATAAGACGGGTTGACATAGAGCTTAGTGCCATGGTTTAGTGATGGTTTATTATCAGAGTTAGGTTGATGGTTGGACTAGATGATCTTAAAGGTCCCTTCCAACCTAGACAATTCTATGATTCTATGAAAAATGTAGACCTGAGCAGGTCTTGCTTGCTCTGTTGTGCTGCTCACATTTTGTATTCCAGAGTAGCCAGCGGGAGTCGGTGAGTTCTCTACCCCTAGAAATTTGAAATGCAATGTCAGAAGATAGACTGCCTGTGCAGGGTGTGCTTGATTTCAGGCCAAGTTTCGTGAATTGTTTCTTTAACGCCGCCAAGATAACCTTTTAGTATTAGGTGCCACTTCACGCTGTGAAGAATTTCACCAGAAGAATGAGACTCGCGGATTAATGTGTCCTCGGCATGAGGAAAAATGCCAGGATCTTGTGATTGTGCTTGTGCGAGAGTTTAGCGGAGTCTGATGGGTGTTTTTTTACCCCCGTGGTGTCTGTCTGGCAGATCTTGGAGGAAACGTATAAGATGGAGTTCATGTACAGCGGCGTGGAAAGCAGACAAGTGGTCATTATTCACCACATGAGGCTGCAGGCGAAGGCGTTACAGCTCATCGTGACTGCCCGGACCACGAGAGGGTAAGGGTGACCTGGTGAAAGGACCTTCGTAGGGTTAACTTTAAGCTTAGTTTCCTCAAGCTTTGTTTAAAAAAAAGCAGCAAGGATAAATTAAACTTATAAAACATCACGGAATAATAAGTATTTGCTCAACAAACTCAGCATGAAGAGCCTTCTTTTGCCTTTGGTGTAGCTGTCGAGTGGCACGATACTCAATTAGATGACAAAATTATTAGGAAGGCATATTTAGGGGGTTGAGTTTTCTCAGCTATGAACACATAAATAGGTTTAAAACATCACAGAGCGTGTCTTAGAGTTGATATTTGGGAGCTAATTAAATGAGGAAAAGTGATGAAGCAAACACAGTGCATTGATAGATTCAGTATCGTTTGCTGAGTTTTTAGCATCAGAGAAGAATTGCCTTTTTGACTGATCCGCAGCTAACGTTTGCCTGATTTGGCCTTTCTGGCCTCAGAATTGTAAGATCTTGTTTTTAGGGGGTCGCAGTGGATTTCAAACCATTTAGCCATAGAACCAGTTTTCTTTGTTTAAGACTAAAACAAGGAATGTTTTCTTCATTCCAGAGTGGAACCCCTGTTTGGGATGTGTGAAAAATTCCTACAAGAAGTGGATTCCTTTCAGAGGTGAGAAACTCCGTTGCTTCTTCACTTTGTTAGAAAGTCCACATGACTATAATTTGCTTTTGTCTCTTTTCCTCACATTGAGTCTCAGGATTGGGAAGAATTAAACTCCCTTCTAAAAGCAGGATCAATGGAAGAGCTTTCCCGAGAGTTTAACAAAGAAGGAATTTCTCTTTTCCTTATCCCAAATTTCTAAGTTCTAAACGAGAGAGCGAGTGAACCGTCTACGTGCTCGAGGTGGGAGTTCTCTCACCTGGGTGTAGATGTTTGCTTCGTAGACCACTGCTTATGAAGTACTTGCCCAGCTCTCACCAGAGAGCTGCTTCTTTCATTTTATCCAAATTTGGGTGTCTAAAATAGGTTGGATTAAGAATGCCCAGGTTTTTTTTTTTCCATCCACTCAGAAGGGAATTGGATTGCTTGCCCAGAGATAGAGGTATCCAGGGTCAGCTGAGCAGAATTCCCTCTCTGGTTCTGATTAAATACCCATTTTTTTTGTGGTCCATATAGACTCATAGAATGGTTAGAAGGGATCTTAAAGACCATCGACTTCCAACCACCTCTGCCTTGGGCAGGGACACCTCCACTAGACCAGGTTGCTCAAAGACCCATCCAGTCTGGTCTTGAACCCCTCCAGGGATGGGGCAGCCACAACTTTCCTGGGCAAGCTCTTCCAGTGCTTGGCTATTGTGGCTGGTGAAGTGTGGAGGGAACCAAATCTACCCATTCCCCAGCATTTGTCTCATGTGGTAGCTGGTGAACAAAACTCTTCATTTGCTTTGTGTCTTCTCCTCACACTGAGTCTCAGGAGCAGCAAAACTCATCACTGTTTTCAGGAATGGAACTCCTACGGGCAGTGAGGAATTCCACAAAGGTAGTAGTTCTTGTTCTTTATGCAGGAGTGAAATCAGGCTATCAAGTGTTCTTCTTGTGAGAGGCTGCTGTCTCAAACTATAGAAGGGTTTCAATTCTCTGTTCTTGATCTCGAACTTGGGATTTTTTTGGATTTTTTTCCTACTGGTTGTAGTTTACTATTTAAATGTCACTCCTCGGGTGTGATAAGTAATTCCCATAAATATCAGTAGAGAAAAACCATTGATGGGCACCTCAGCATTTCCAGCTCCTTTTTTTGTGGATCTAGATTCCTTTGCCCTCTGGCTCTGTGTTGATGAAGGACATAAGAAGTGAGATCTAAGTACACTTGATGTTGTCAGTTTGAGCACCAAGGTACGGTCTCAACATAACTAGCCAAAATAATCTTCATCTTACCTATGAGACACATCAGAAGAGGAATCTACATATTTAGTCATAATGGTGTGACTAAGTTATAGGTATAAGGATGTAGCTTGGCTGAAAATAATGATACTGTTGAAAAAAGTATTTGATTTTTAATTTATTTCTAACACAGGTGTTTCATCTCTGAGCTCCCACATATGCAAGGCAGTTTTGTAGATAAATTGCTGGACTTAATGCCCAGACTGGTGACTTCCAAGCCTTCAGAAGTGGTCAAGATTCTTCAGACAACGCTGCGACAAAGCACCTTCCTCCACCTTCCTCTTCCAGAGCAGGTCAGTTCAACGCAGAGAATTCAAATGCAACATCCTCGCAGACTGTCTCAGCATCTGACTAGTTTCTAACACACCATGAAGCTTTTAGGATTCAGGTTTTTGATCAGTCCCAAGTGTTATTTCTTCTAGGACTTTCCTCTTCTCTCAAGTCCTCAGCACAGGAGAGACATGGGCCTGTTGGAACGGGTCCGGAGGAGGCCACAAAAATTATCTGAGGGCTGGAGCACCTCTCATGTGAGGACAGGCTGAGAGTTGGGGTTGTTCAGCCTGGAGAAGAGAAGGCTCTGAGGAGACCTTAGAGCCCCTTCCAGTCCCTAAAGGGCCTCCAGGAGAGATGGGGAGGGACTCTTGATCAGGGAGGGGAGCCATAGGATGAAGGAGAATAGTTTTAACTGAAAGAGGGGAGATTTTGATTAGATATTAAGAAGAAATTCTTTGCTGTTGAGGGTGATGAGGCCCTGGCCCAGGTTGCCCAGAGAAGCTGTGGCTGCCCCATCCCTGGAGGGGTTCAAGGCCAGGCCGGATGGGGCTTTGAGCCACCAGGTCTGGTGGGAGGTGTCCCTGCCCATGGCAGGGGGTTGGAACTGGATGATCTTTAAGGTCCCTTCCAACTCAAACCATTCTATGATTCTTGCCTAGCATCCTTGGGACTGCTGCTGAAAATACAGAAGACTTAATAATTCCTGGCAATATAGAATCACAGAATCATAGAATCATAGAATGGTTAGAGTATCTGAAAGATAAGAAAGTATCTGAAAGAATCCAAAGTTCGCACACAATTTCTCCATTAATTTTTTAATTATAATTGTAATTATAATACTTTATTATATTATTATAATTGTAATTATTGGGTTTTTTCTGTCCTCCTCCTCTCCCCGCCTTATTTTTGCCAACTGCTTTGCCCCTCATAGCTCCACAGAGCTACTGCCAACATCATTGAACCCACCGGTGAATCTGATAATCCTCTGAGGTTCACGTCGGGCTTGGTGGTGGCTCTGGATGTTGACGCAACACTGGAACACGTGCAGGATCCCCAAGGAACCGTTAAAGTTCAGGTAAGCAGTGGCTTGACATAAATGCAAACAAGATTGCATCTGAGGGGGAGCTGGTTTAAGGATGTCAGTCCTTCTGAATCGTAAATAATCAGTCTGAAGAAGAGGAGGTTGAGGGGAGACCTTATCATGCTCTATAACTACCTGAAAGGGGGGTGTAGAGAAGCAGGGGTTGGTCTCATCTCCCAGGTCACAGGAGACAGGACAAGGGGAAATGGCCTCAAGTTGCACCAGGGGAGGTTTAGGTTGGATATTAGGAAACATTTCTTCACAGAAAGGGTTATCCAGCCTTGGAATGGGCTGCCCGGGGAAGTGGTTGAGTCCCCATCCCTGGAGGTGTTCAAAAGACGGGTTGACATGGTCCTCAGGAATATGGTTTAGTGATTTTTTTATTGCTTATTTCTTATTTATTTTTTTGTCAGAGTTAGGTTGATGGTTGGACTAGGTGATCTTAAAGGTCCCTTCCAACCTAGACAATTCTATGATTCTATAATCATACACTTCATTAGTCACGGTGTTGGATTTCTGCGTTTTAACGGCATGTTCTGAAACTGGCTTGAGTTGACTTATCTACAGTTCCTGAGAGTTTGCTTTGAGCCCTCCGATGCCTTTCTGTGCTTTCACATGCACTGGGCACATCAGGGACGTGAGCACAATAAATACCGGTGAACTTCCAGCTTGTGTAGGAGGAGGAGGAAGAGGAAAAGAGAGATAGAATCATAGAATCATAGTACAGTAGCTGTTCGGAATGGCCAGCGTGTAGATGACAAATCTAGGGCAACTGGGCTCCTGGAATAAAGAATGAAGCATAAAGCACAGCTTTCTGTCTTCTGAACTCAAAGAGAAAACACCAAAATAACACACGCTTTGTGAATCCTCAGTCCAGTTGTCATTTAGTGATTTCCTTCTGGTTTTTTGTTTTGTTTTTTTTTTTTCTCCCCCCGCTATAGGTGTTGTATCCGGATGGCCAAGCGCAGATAATCCATCCTAAACCAGCTGACTTCCGAAATCCTGGTCCTGGAAGGCACAGGCTGATAACGCAGGTTTACCTCTCGCACACAGCCTGGACAGGTAACGTTAATGTGTCTTGCTTGATCCCAGTCTCCTGCACGTACGACGAACCCCACAAAGTCTTGGGGGCTTTGAGGATCCTGGACTCGGTGACTAGAGGGGCTGGGAGGGAAGAGGTGTAGAATCATAGAATCTTCTGGGTTGGAAAGGACCTTTAAGGTCATCGAGTCCAACCATTCATCTGCTGTGAGGACAGGCTGAGAGAGTTGGGGGAGCTCAGCCTGGAGAAGAGAATGCTCCAGGGAGACCTTAGAGCCCCCTCCAGTCCCTCAAGGGGCTCCAGGAGAGATGGGGAGAGATTCTTTATGTGGGCATGTAGTGACAGGATGAAGGGAAATGGCTTCAAACTGAAAGAGGGAGATTTAGATGAGATCTCAGGAAGACATTTTTCACTCTGAGGGTGGTGAGACCCTGGAACAGGTTGCCCAGAGAAGCTGTGGCTGCCCCATCCCTGGAGATGTTTAAGACCAGGTTGGATGGAGCTTTGAGCAACCTGGTCTGGTGGGAGGTGTCCCTGCCCATGGCAGGGGGTTGGAACTGAATGATCTTTATGGTCCAACCCAAACCATTCTGTGATGGATGGGGGCTGTGAGTGCAGTCCCCCGGCACTGGGAACCTTCCAGTCCAGAGCACAACCAGTTGTTATTGAAAGGGAAGGAGTCACGATGAACTGACTCACTGTAATTCATCGTTTCAGATGTGACAGGTATCTGAGCAGGGCAGAGAACCTTTGGAACTGTGTGTACCCAACAGCATCATTTCACTGCTGATTAAACTTCCACCCTTTTAATGCCCTAAAAACCCACCCTTTATGTGTCTCCGGTCTCGGTTGGTGTTCACACCTCCCCGTGGACGTGCTTCAGTCATTGGTTTGTGGACTTCAAACAACAAAAGCAGAGAGTGTTTGTTCACAGCTCCCTTTGCCCTGGTTTCTCGGAATCCCTTCACGTTTATTCCAATACAGGGTGTTTTTTCTGAGCAGTTATTAATAGGATTTGGTGATCTTTTTATTTTAACCAACAGAGTTTTGTTCAGTGCAATGTTTTTTTTACATACTACCTTTTTGATACAGCACTTCCGTGGCGTTGTTTGTTCATCCTGTGATCTTCATTTTGTTTTGGAGAATTAAAAATGGTGTTGATTCTACGACTGGAAGAATTTAAAGGTTCATCCTGTACCAGAGGGAGCTGAATCAACTCCTTATTTCTGCTCCTGGAATACAGGAGCTGGAAGGACATTTTAAGTAGGGCCCCAGTGGATTCTCTTCTGGTGTCTCCCCCGCCGTTATTTTAACTACTAACTTTGGCATATAAAATGTGGGGAAGAAACCAAGCTGGGAGGGACGCAGGGGACGAGGTGAGAATTCAAAATGGAGAAATTACCTGAATTCAGGCAAATTAAAATTATCGAAAGCCAGTAAAAAGTACGTGCTTAGGAAGGAGAAATGCCCAAAGCACGGATTAACCGGCAGGTGTAGCAGAAGCGATAGAGGTGACAAAGGAGAGGTGACAGCGTGGTGAAAGGTGACTCAGGGAGGTGTTTGCTGGATTCTGGGATAACTGCAGGGAAAAAGGTTATTTCTTGTGTTCTGTCTGGTGCACATGATGTCTCAGCTGGAGGATCACTGCTGTTCTGGGCATCCCTTCTGAAAATGATGTGGGTTTCAGTAGGTTTCATTGAGGTTTCAGTAACGTGGTTCTGGTTTTGGTTAAACTGGTGTCCAGTTCAGCCCCACACACCACCCAGTGCTCACTCGCTCTCCCCCCGATGGGATGGGGAGGAGAATCAGAAGGGTGAAAGCGAGGGAACTCATGGGTGTCGCACTGTTCAACAACAGCTACAACGTCCCTGTGTTACCAGCACTGTTTTAGTCACAAATCTGAAATTTAGCACCGCGCGAGCTACCATGAAGGAAAATTAACTTTATCCCAGCCAAAACCAGTACAGAGCCATACAGAAAACTTAAAGGAATCCTGTTTTTCAGTCTAAAAAGGGACATTTTGATGGGGCTGTGGTCCAGCACACTGCTCAGAGTCACGCTGTGTGAAAGCCTGTTTTCATCATGACCACTGGGAGAAGAACAAAGTGAAATCTTACGGGCAGTATCAGGAATGTCTGTGTAGCTGCTGAGATGGTAACAGAGGGGAAAAGGCTGTTGTGCAGCCTAAAAACCTCCAACAGGAGAGAATCTTCCATTAATCTCCTCTGCTGGGAGTCTGATCAGACATCGTAGAATCACAGAATGGTTTGAGTTGGAAGGGACCTTAAAGATCATTGAGTTCCAACCCCCTGCCATGGGCAGGGACACCTCCCACCAGGGACACCCCATCCAGCTTGGGGAAATCATCTGGATTTACTTGATCCTGCCATAAAAATGGAGGTAGCAAGACCTGTTAGTTCTGTGGTCTTTTATGCTTTGATTATTATTTTTGGGTTGGAATAACTGTTAACAGTTACATTTGAAAGTTGCTATTTGTTAGTCGTGAGAGTCTTTTTTTTAAGCTATGACAAAGAGGGGGGTGGATCTAAAACGGTGCTTATTTCTGCTGTCCTGAAAGTAAAGACAAAGTTGTATTTTTAAACACTAGATCAGATTCTGGTCAGCCCAGGAGGGCCCTGTGCTTTACCCAGAATACGGGAGATAGAATTTCATAGAATCATAGAATGGTTAGAGTTGGAAGGGACCTTAAAGATCATCCAGTTCCAACCCCCTGCCCTGGGCAGGGACACCTCCCACCAGACCAGGTTGCTCAAAGCCCCATCCAACCTGGACTTGAACCCCTCCAGGGATGGGGCAGCCACAGCTTCTCTGGGCAACCTGTTCCAGCGTCTCACCACCCTCACAGCAAAGAATTTCTTCCTGAGATCTCATCTAAATCTCCCCTCTTTCCATTTAAAACCGTTACCCCTTGTCCTGTCACTACACTCCCTGACACAGAGTCCCTCCCCAGCTCTCCTGTAGCTCCCTTCAGATATTGGAAGGCTGCTCTAAGGTCTCCCTGGAGCCTTCTCTTCTCCAGGCTGAACAACCCCAACTCTCTCAGCCTGTCCTCACAGGAGAGGTGCTCCATCCCTCTGATCATCTTCGTGGCCCTCCGCTGGACCCATTCCAACAGGTCCATGTCCTCCCTGTGTTGAGGACTCCAGAGCTGGACACAGCACTCCAGGTGGGATCTCACAAGTGCAGAGCAGAGGGGTAGAATCACCTCCCGTGACCTGCTGGCCACGCTTCTCTTGATACAGCCCAGGACGGGGTTGGCTTTCTGGGCTGCCAGCGTGTGCTGCCAGCTCATGTTGAGCTTCTCATCCACGAGCACTCCCAAGTCCTTCTCCTCAGGGCTGCTCTCCAGCCATTCTCCGCCCAACCTGTATTTATGCCTGGGATTGCCGTAGGGTCCCAGGTGTAGGACCCTGCACTTGGCTTGGTTGAACTTCATGAGGTTTGCACGAGCCCACCTCTCCAGCCTGTCCAGGTCCCTCTGGATGGCGTCCCTTCCCTCCAGTGTGTTGACTGCGCCACCAAGCTTGGTGTCCTCGGCAGACTTGCTGAGGGTGCACTCTATCCCGCTGTCCATGTCTCCAACAACGAGATTTCATCCCCTATCGGTTGTTCTCTGCGTGATGAGAGTCATGTTTGGGTTGGTCTGTGTTTTCTTTCCCCTCTGCAGAGCCATGTCAGATTGAAGTGCGGTTGCTGCTGGCTTACAATTCCAACAGGAGCAAAGCATCTTCCAAAATTCCTAAATCCGGCTGGAGCGAGAGCTTGGAGGCTTTCCCACAGTCCGACAACGGCATCGAGGGGACCATACCCTTCAGCAAACCCGTCAAAGTTTATATAATGCCCAAACCTGCCCGGCGGTGAAGGCTGGCCGGAAAAGAAATAGATCTCTGAGTTTGTTGGGTTACACGGAAACAACGTTCTAAGATGCTGAACCAAACCAAAAAAGTCAGCCACGGAAATAAAGCTGCTGAAGAACTACCGCTCTCCTCCGTTAAGAAGCAGCCACACCAACACGGGAGTTAATTCAGCTAATTAAGAACAGTTTGAAGAAAACGTAGGTGTTTCGATATCGAATCGACAAAATCGAGGCAGTTCTCAGCCACCGTTCCGGGAGCGTTTCATCGGGTCGTGTCTTCACTTTTCACTTACCAAAAGTTTTCTCTTCGAGGCCTCTAGGTTTTCTGCTACGTATTTACGAAGGTGTTTACTGTGTAAATGCTTAGGCACATAAATCAATGTTATTTTTGCAGTAATCTGAAATGAAGTTAAGGAATTGGGGGGTTTTGTCTGGTTTGGTTTTTTTTTTTTTTAATGTGTCAAACTTGTATTTGTGCATTGGTACCTAAATTCTTAGTAAAAAAAAAAAAAATATTAAAATATTTGAAAGTGTTAATGTTCTTGTGTAGGAACTGCATCTCGATGTGAAATTGCTACATCCTGAGCTATTTCACACCCCGCAGAGCTGTACCGAAGCTGGTACAGTTTTTGGGGGGGCACGGGTTGTTGATGTTGTGGTGCGGGGAAAGGAGGAACCTGTTGGGGCAAGCAGCAGAACTCCCCAATTAGCGGGACGTGGAGTTTAATTGAGTTCCAGCACCAAAACGATGTGTTACTTGGTTTTTTTACATAAAAGGGAGTCAGACGAACTCATCTCTGAATTGCGATCCAAGGCTCTTGCACCTTTGTGTGCCTTTAGGAAAAAATGCGGTTAAATACCACGGGTTGCAAATTTACTGACCTCGTCCCAGGATGTTTGACAGGACGTTTCAAGGAATTGTCAAGAGTTGGAAGGGACCTCTAGAGATCATCCAGTCCAACTCCCCTGCCAAAGCAGGGTTGCCCAGAGCACATCACTCAGGACAGCACCCAGGAGAGTCCTGAAGATCTCCAGAGAAGGGGACTCCACACCCTCCCTGGGCAGCCTCTTCCAGGGCTCTGCCACCCTCACCCCAAAGAAGTTCTTCCTCAGATTTGAGTGGAACTTCCCATGTTCCAGCTTGTGCCTGTTGCCCCTCGTCCTGTCACTGGGAACCACTGAAAAGAGTCCGGCTCCATCCTCCTTCAACCCACCCTTTAGATACTTACAAGCATTAATTGGGTCTCCCCTCAGCCTTCTCTTCTCCGGGCTAAAGAGTCCCAGCTCTCTCAGCCTTTCCTCATCAGGGAGATGCTCCAATCCCTCCATCATCTTTGTTGCCCTACGCTGGACTCTCTCCAGCAGTTCCCTGTCTCTCTTGAACTGGAGAGCCCAGCACTGGACGCAGTATTCCAGTTGTGTCCTCCCCAGTGCAGAGCAGAGGGGGAGAAGGACCTCCCTCGACCTGCTGGCCACACTCTTCCCTGTGCAGCCCAGGATCCCATTGGCCCTTTTGGCCACAAAGGCACATTGCTGGCTCATGGAGAGTTTACTGTCCCTCAGGACCCCCAGATCCTTCTCCTCAGCAGTGCTTCCCAGAAGATCCACCCTAAACTATATTGGTTTCCAGGTGGTGATCTTGGCCTGACCCGATTTCACTGCGATGAGAAAAATCTGCACTTTCTCAATTCAGCAGCAGTTTTGGCAGCCAAAGCCTTCCTGAAGTAGCCATTGAGGAACCGCCTGTGACTCGTCGCAATCCTCCAGTAGGGTTTTCTAGGAGCACTTAATGTGTGAAACTCGCTGCGAAATGTTACTTGTGTTCATAAATCAATTGTTGAAGAAAAAAGGGTGTATCTTTTAGCAAGTAAACAAAGCAGTGAAGAAATCCTTTCCAGTTGTACAGAGATTAGTGTAAATAATAACCCTTTATGTGTTTTCCTACAATAAAATCGGAAAACTCTGGCTAATCTGTTCCCTCTTTTAGGAGTGACCCTTCATGCCTGCATTGAGACGATACTGCAGGTTTTTTGTGATTTTTATTATTTAGCACTGACATGTTGAGGTCCAAAGACTCACAACCATAAGACTATTCAAGCTGCTTCAGGTGTTCTTGAGTTAAATCTTTCTGAGCGCTGCTGCTCTTACAAACTGGTTTTGGGGATTTTACCTTTGACAGCCTCCTGCAGGTGTAACAGCCGAGTTCCTGTTGATTTCTCGTTGGTGTCCTCAGTGTGGTTCCCAGTGGACAGGCCTTGATGTATTGAATTGTAGAATGGTCAAGGTTGGAAAGGACCTTTGAAATCATTGAGTCCAACCATCAACACAACACTGCCCAAACCACCACTAACCCATGTCCCTCAGCACCACATCTGCCCGGCTTTTAAATGCCTCCAGGGATGGTGACTCCACCACTGCCCTGGGCAGCCTGTTCTGATGTTTGATAACCCTTTCAGTGAAGACATTTTTCCTTGTATCCATCCTAAACCTCCCCTGGGGCAACTTGAGGCTGTTTCCTCTTGTCCCATCACCTGTTCCTTGGGAGAAGAGACCGACCACCCCTCACTACAACCTCCAAATCTCTTCTTATGAAGCTGTGTCCAGGCACATCCTTGATGAGTTGAGCCTTGAACCCCTCCAGGGATGGGGCAGCCACAGCTTCTCTGGGCAACCTGTTCCAGGGTCTCACCACCCTCACAGCAAAGAATTTCTTCCTGAGATCTCATCTAAATCTCCCCTCTTCCAGTTTAAAACCGTTACCCCTTGTCCTGTCGCTACATGCCCTGGTAAAACATCCATTATAAATACGTTATGTTTTAACAGGTCTTTCTTTTACTGCCATTCTCTACCCTTTCCCTTCTTACTGAACATGTATTTCCTTTTGTTTTGTTACTTTTTGGTTGTGTTTGTGTTGTTTTTTTTTTAAAACTGCTTACAGAATCATAGAATCACATGGGGTTGGAAGGGACCTCCGGAGATCATCTAGTCCAACCCCCTGCCAGAGCAGGTCCACCCAGAGCAGGTTGCACAGGAACGTGTCCACGTCGTCTTTGAATGTCTCCAGAGAAGGAGACTCCATCACCTCTCTGGGCAGCCTCTTCCAGGGCTCTGCCACCCTCAAAGTGAAGAAGTTCCTCCTCCTTACCTTGCTCTCCAATCTATTTCAGTTTCCTTTCTCTTTAAAATGCATTTTCACACCATGTGCCACAATAGAAGAAATCTGAAAGGAAATGTGTATACAAGGTAAGTATTCTGAGAATATACTGTAGTTGTTTAAATTTAGATATTGACCTTTTTCCTCAAACTCCCAGGTTTGAGACATTTAAGCTTTTCTGCTCGTAAAAATATTGGGCTGTCTGTGGAGCTCCAGGACTTTGTGGCATCTCAGAAGGGCTGTACTCCTGCCCAAAGAGAATTTGCACCTTTCAGCTCTGGTGAAGAGGGAGAGAAGGACTTTAGATCACAATCACCCTAGTACGGGGAGGTTCTGTCCTCTCCGGTGTCAGCGTAGGAACATGGACAGAGCTGCAGCCGCAGGGAGATTGAGCAATCGAGAAACAAGGGCAAATAATTTGCTAAAAACCAACAATGTTCAAACACCCCTCACCTCCAGGTTTTTCCCTCCTGGTTAGACACGAGGGAAGAGGGTCAAGAATCCAGCAGAGAAAAGAAAAGGCTGAACTCACACTAAAGGGATGTATTTTAGTGGTTTGAAAATGTGTTGTCGTGTTTAGCCTGTTTTTTTTTTTTCCAGCCTTAATTATACACGGCATCTGCGTGGGGGGGGGAGCCCAGCTCGGAGCACTTATAATGGGAAATTCATAATCCCAAAGTCCAATGACATTCATTTGGCCAATTCTTAGAACTTTGCAAGTAAATAATGCAATTGTCAAGTCAAGAAGGCTCAAAACAAAGCCTAAAACGTATTTGGAACGACACTGAAGATTATGAGCTATTAACTGGAGTCTGGTGTGGCTTTCGTGTATCTTAATTTTTAAAAGCACAGGAAAAAACTAAAAGTGGGCAGGGACAGTCTCTGCAAAAAATACAAAGCAAATTCTTGGGAAGACAAAAAAAAAAAAATCAGGACCATATGACATCATTTTAGGAGACGGGTTCCCTCTGGATTCCTGCCTCATTTTTCCGAGTTCTCAAATCTTTCGACCGAGTCGAGATGAAAATAGCGATTGTATCTCTATTTCACTCCCATCTTCCAGTTTATTCTTAGCAGCAGGCACCGGGTGAGAGGGGCCGTCGTTTTAGTTTACAATTTGTTAATGAGATACGAGCGGGGCTTCCAAATCAAAGTTTGACGGCTCGTAGGGGCCAGGTTTGGCACAAACGCTGCCTGACGTCCCCGGGAAACGCCGGCCGTGGTGCTTTCGGTGTGTCTGGGAGCTTTTTCGGGGCCTGTTTCTCCCCGGCTGCCAGCTCCCGCCTGCTGCTTCACAAAGATAAGGGACGGAGAAGGGGCCGGGCGGGCGGCGGAGCAGCTGGGTGGAATCTTCCTGGCAGCCGGCCCGACCGCGGCTCCGCTTTAATGCCAGCGTCGGGGTGGGAGTTCACCGCCCGACATGGAGCTGCTTTTCCTGGTGGGAGGCAGAAAAAGGGGTGTCTGGGAGAAATCCTGCCCCCCCCTAAAAACTCACTCCCGCGATTTGGGCGACGAACCCGTCATTTTAAGAAAAGTATTTACGTCTCGAAGCTGAAAGCTTAATGAAGATACCGTTTCGAGCTCGGGTTGAATTTTCTGATGAATCAGTCCCAGCTGTTTCCAGCAAAGCAATTTCAAGCACCAAGAAGGAAACTGGGCTTTCAGGGACTGGAGCAGCCCAAGTGGAACAGCCGCTTTTGTGGGAACCGGCAAAGCCGACTCGGGAAGCCGTGACGAGAGCAGCAAGAGAGGATCCGGATGGAAAAGGCTTCCAGCTCGTTATCTCCTTGCTGACACCAAAATTTTGTGCTGCTGGCAGTGAAACTTTGCAGTTTACTGTTAAAAAGGGAAATCCTTTCTTTTTTTTTTTTTTTTTTTTCTTCACACGCTGCAGCTCCCCGTTTGAGAATTGGAATCTTCTGTATCCTCCGGGCTGCCAAATGAAAGGAACAATTAAGAGGCTGCAGCACAAAAGCCGGGGGAGGACGCACCTCTGGAAGTCACCTGGGAACACAAAACGGGCTGTGCTGCTCCTCTGGTGCCATCTGGGTGGAGAAAAAACAGAGAAACAGCGTATTTTCCTCAAATGCAGGACCTGGGCCGAGCAGTTTTGCTGAACGTGGCTTCATCACTATATACCACATTAATATGAAATATTTAAAAATAGAAAAAAAAAGGGGGAAAAATCTGGAGGTGAAAGATAAGGTGTTTGCTCGACTTCTAACAGCGTAACGCGCTGCAGCACTTTAAAAACTGGAATTTTCCGCTCAGTAAAAGCCTTGTAGAGGCTTTTCCTACTTAAGGCTGCATTAAGGCCCAAAAGGTCATGAAATAACACAAATATATGACTGTGATCATATATCAAACCACCTCTGCTATAACAACACTTCAACAGAAGAAATCTTCCCACTCTGCAGATTGATAGGAACTGGTTCTACTGGCATTCTCTTGGGATGACCAGAGTCTTCAGGGTCAGGGATTCATGCTCTGCTTCACACCATGGAAGTTCTCCAGAACAATGTCATCACAGAATCACAGAATGATATGGGGTTGGAAGGGACCTCTGGAGATCATCTAGTCCAACCCCCTGCCAGAGAAGGTCCACCCAGAGCAGGTTGCACAGGAACGTGTCCACGTCGTCTTTGAATGTCTCCAGAGAAGGAGACTCCACCACCTCCCTTGGCAGCCTCTTCCAGGGCTCTGCCACCCTCAAAGTGAAGAAGTTCCTCCTCATGTTTAGATGGAACTTTCTATGTTTAAGTTTGTGCCCATTTCCTCTTGTCCTGTCACTGGGCACCACTGAAAAACAGACCGGCCCCATCCTCCTGACACCCACCCTTTAAGTATTTATAGGTGTTGATCAGATCCCCCCTCAGTCTTCTCTTCTCCAGACTGAAAAGAACCAAGTCCCTCAGTCTTTCCTCAGCATAGACATGTTCTAGTCCCCTCATCATCTTTGTAGCCCTCTGCTGTCCCCTCTCCAGCAGTTCCCTGTCCTTCTGGAACTGGGGAGCCCAGAACTGGACACAGGACTCCAGATGGGGCTTCACCAGGGCAGAGCAGAGGGTTAGGATGACCTCCCTCGACCTGCTGGCCACGCTCTTCCTGATGCATTGGCCTTCTTGGCCAACAAGGGCACATTGCTGGGTCATGGTCATCCTACGTGTCACAGCAGTGCTGAGGAGCATGACACCAGCTGCTGCGTCCGAGAACACAGATGCAGCTGGAAAGGCAGTTCTTGCTGGTTCAGAGAAGATGTCGCCTCAAATAGAGCTACACTAAAGAGAAAATACTGCTATAATTAGGAGATTGCAAGATAAAACTTCCAAGTATTCATTTTCCCTTTGCTTTTACACCACATTGTATTTTATCAGATGAAAGGTTTTAAACGACTACTAGAGCAAATAAACAGAAAAAGAACGTAGGATTTTGTGGAGGGTTATTCTTGGGAAAGTCAGTGTGTTCTCATGGCAATCTAAGCCTCTCTGCTGCTGCTCGCAGCTCTGAGCGCCTCAGGGCTTTCAGCAGTGACATCTTTGGGCTTTCATTAATAGACACAGACTTAATATGCACAGACTAAGAATTAGTAAATCTGGTGGGAAAAAAAAAAATTAAAAACCTACAGTAGGTAAGTTGTAACTAGCAATATTAATAGAAACCCGTGAAGGACAGCAACTAAGAGAAGTTGTTAAATTTTCAGTATAATAATATGCTTGTTGGCATCAATGTTTAAACCATCAGATAACGATGACCAGTAAGAGTTCTCACACCCCCGGCTCGTTAGCAGCAATTTAGACTGATTTGCCAAAGATCAACGTTTGATGTTGCAAGCTCTATTTTTATAATAAATCTTTCTGATGATTTCAAGCACGTAAGGACTTTTGAATAGATATATATTCCACAACTCAGTCCTCACAATTCCCAATTAATACCAAAATTATTTAAGGCCCAGCTGTTACGTTTATTCCCTGTATACTTTTTTTTTCCCTTTTTCTAGGTTCAATGTCAAATTTAAAAGTGAGAAATGATGTGATCTTGAATCATCACAAACAGATCTGCATAGACAACATCCGGACCGAAGTCGCCAGCAGGAGGCAAAGTTTTACGTTCTGGGGTCGTTTTTTTAATTTGTTTTATTTTTAACTTATTTATACAGTGCTGCTAAAGTGCTGCTTTGCCACCACTTCATATTTACCACTCGATTGTGCTCATCAGGTATTTCATGGCTGCATTCCAATAGCCGATGATGTAATTTCCAGCCATTTCCTAATAAAAGCATTCAAAACCTTGTATCTCCATTTAGCCAACAGGTGAAAAGTTAAGTAACCAGAATATGGACAGTCTTTAGAGAAAGATCAGGTCAATCTCAAGAACGTATGGAAATGGTTCTGTAATTAAAAAGATTTCATTAACAGCTCCTGTTTGTGAGCACTCAGTTTGTTTAAAGCCTGAACTAATAAACTGTCCTTGCATTTTAGATTGTCAGCGCGCAAACGCCTTGGCACACAAGTCCACGCTGTGTTGACTGTAACTTGACTCAGAGGAGAGGTGTGTCTGTGATTTGGCTGCGGCTGAGGAAGGCGGAACGAGCCATAACGAGCCCCCAACGCTTCAGCAGGTGGAATGGAAGACTCCCCCCACTTTGACACCCCCAGCAGCCAGGGCATTGTACTCTGCCACAGCCTTTTCCGTCTGCAAAACCACCACATCAATCCCCTTTTTCTTCAGATACTCCACAGTCGCCGGTGGAACCTCAGAAAAGAAAAGGAAATGGGAAGAGCAAGTATTAGATTTTTTTTCCTCCCCGCACTGTAAAGCTTGAAGAAAACAGGTCCTGATGACATTTGTCAATAAATGCACTTAATTAATTGATAGCAGCCAAACTGATAATGTGCTCAGATATTTCTAAGATTTAGAGACATTTTTTTCACTTAAATAAAGCAACTTGTACATACACACCTCCCATTTCTCCTTAACCCGGATTAAAATGCAGCCCTTTCTTAAAAAATAAATAGAACTGGAGCTAAAGGTAATTAATCTAAATAAAGCATTACTCACCTCACCAAAAAGCTTAAGAATTGTTTCTCATGAAGTAAAGCTCAGCCCTTCTGAGCTTTCTGTAGCTTGTTTATCTACTGAAATGACACCCTACCAACATTAGGAACAAAAATGCCTAATTATCCAAGTATTTCCAGCAGGCCAGAGAGCTAGTTCATCACCTATTCTAAAAGGGGGGACTAATGACACTATAAAAAATTCTCCTTGTTTAAATTTAATTGCAGAACTTAAACCTGTTTATTGCTTGACATTGACACTAACACAGAGGAGCTCAAATGATGGTTCTTTGAGGAAGGGAGTGACTCCTGGCAGGATCTCAGTCCTGCTAATTCAGCATCCTGAATGTTTTTACTCCCTCTTAGTAAAGCATCATAGATTTCTTATTCCCCCCCACCCCCCCAAATGGAGGGAGAGGGAAAACAACCAGTTCTAGTTTATGTTCATCATGGAACAAAAACCTACCTGCAAAGCCTCGCTCATGCCACGACCGATCACCAGAGTTTTAACACCCTTCTTGACAACTTCTTCAAGGTCAGCTGGTTGCACTCCTGGAGAATGCTGAGCGTGAGGGGAGGAAAAGAACAGGCTCTGAACTGACAGCAACCGCCTGGAAAGCTTCCTCTATGTGTTTTGAAACTGTCCATAGATAGAATCATAGAATTGTCTAGGTTGGAAGGGACCTTTAAGATCATCTAGTCCAATCATCAACCTAACTGATAAAAACCACCACTAAACTGTGTCACTAAGCACCACGTCAACCTGTTTTTTGAATACTCCAGGGATGGTGCCTCAACCACCTCCCTGGGCAGCCCATTCCAAGGCTTAATAACCCCTTCAGTGTACATTTTTTTCCTAGATTAGAGGGTAAATTAGCAGTACCAAAATGTAACACCACCCTCTTTTCCGTGCACACAGAGTAGATAACGTTGGCAATTAAAAAGGTTATTGTATATGCAGATGAAGAATAATAGTTAATCAGTTGAAGGCAATATTATCATTCTTTATTCAGTCAAAAAAAACAGCATTACACATTTCTAAAACATTTACGTCTAACAACTAGCATTTTATAAGTATTAAAAGTTGAAGTGATATAAATAAATTGCAATGTATTGCCATTTATTTTCAAACGAACACAATCTTTCTGTAATAAAGATTGTGGCAAGCCAAAGTTTGCTCACTTTAATTACAAAGAGCGTCTCAAATAATTAAAATGATTAAATTCTTTTCTTGTTTACTGTGCAAATCTCATTTACCAAAGAGGTAGGAAACATACCGGTTAGCAGTACTGCAGTTAAGAGCTTCAATTGCTGCACTATTCTTAATTTTGAGAAAAGAATATTCAAAATCAAACTCCTCCAAGAAAAAAAAAAGAGCTTTAACAGCATGTTGATTGAGTTTTTTAAAAAATACACCCATTTACTACTAGTATGCTTTATACATGTGAATCCACAAATACACCCGTAATGTTACTATAAAACATTAATATGTCACGCTAATTCTCCTTCCGGATTCAGTTTCTACATATTGGCCACATAGAGGGCCAAGAGTAAGACACTGCACAACCCGTGGCTAGAATTCAGCCCCTCACTGGTGTGATGTCTTTTAAATCTTAAATACTATACCCCTCCTCCGTCTGTTTCTTCTTTTTAATTTTTTTTTTTACTTTTTTCGGAAGGATTCTTAAGGTTTTTTTAGAGGACTGAGATGATTTTTTCACTTGAAGTAGGCAACACCCTGATGGACTCCTGGAGAATGTTATTTTTATGGAGATGCCTACACATCTTTATCCCCCATACTTCCAGAAAGTACTACATTCTTCCAATGAATTAAGGTCAAAGCTCCAGTTTAACAATTCAGCTTTATGGATCTCCGAGTTGTGTTCCCCTTAGTCCCTTTACATTTGATATCCACACCCAGGACACAGAATTCACTCAATATGCAGGGCTTTCTCAAAACAAATCTCTGCAAATACACATTTAGGACAACAGATAATGCGTTTCCTTCGGGGGTTTTAAAGTAGACTCAAAACTTAAACAAAAAGAACCGGTATGGTTTACTGCAATTAGAATAATTAGATTGCTGGGGAAGGCGTGCTGTTATATAAGTACTCCTGAGATATTAAAACCATGGAACAAAAGGATTTTCTTCGGTTACACAAGACACACTGATTCAGGGGCTACCACATGTTTTGTAGGAAACTAGTGTCATTAAAGGAAACATGTAACATGATGGAATAACTGTATCATCGCTGATTTGAGAGCTGGAGGAAAAGAGGAAAGAGGAGGGAAAGAGGCAGCAGAATTTTTTGCCTGTTTCTTTCTCTGGTCTTCCTTTAGAACTCCTATTTCTTTTTTCCCATTAGCAGATGGCACCGAAACGCAGCCAGCCAGGGAGGCTGCTCGTCATCCCCAAGGGTTAAGGCCCTAAGAACTGTTAGTGCTCAGTTACAGAACCTTGCAGAGCCAGTTATGCAATTTTCCCCAGGAAAGAATTACATACTAGAGAGCAGTCTGATAGCAAAGCAGGAAAGGAAGCCACTTATTTCCAACCAGAGTGTGGGGCATGACCAGCACTGCTTGTTTCCCAAACTTCAGCTCCACTTACCCCCAGGAAAAACACGCTCCAAGAAAGCAGGCAGATTGTAGTCTGCTGTAATGAAACGTGCAGAAACTGCATCTGGGGAATCTTACTATTTCCAGTACCTACTGGATTAACTTTTTTTATAGTTCTTCTGGAGTTGGAGATGCAGTCTAGAAAAGCTTCTCATATTTGTTGCTTGCTGTTCAATTTTAACCCAAATCACCTAACTCTTCATTGCTGCAAGAGGAAGAGAACTGACCTAAAGCAGAAGCTTTACAAGTGATCTCTACAAAGCAAAACCTAAATAGGTATTTTTTACTTCCTAATTATATACACAGAATGTCAGAAAACCTAACTCTCCAAATAACCCAACTATTTTTTTCTTCCTCCAATTTTAATTTAACATAGTCTCATATTTTTTTTCCTGTTTCAGTTGGGGGACTCCTTCAAAGATTTGTAGGGACTTAAAGCTTTTACCTGTCACCTGAAGATACCCCTTTTTAGAAACTTTAAATGGAAAGCACAGCCTCCTAAATGCTAGTAGGTGGTTACAATTTGAAACTCAAGTTTTCAAGTGATTGGAAAGAATATCAAAGTGTGATTGAGCTGGGAACTAGTTGTTAACTTTTCAACTACTATATCTGTTCAGCTTCTCTGGTCATGTGGGCATATAAACCAGGAAAACAATATTGTCAAGCAGACATAGAGTGACTCTCACAACACAACCCACCCCTCTAAACAGCCAGTGAAAACTTAATTTTTTATAATCAGACCATAAATGAAACACATTGAAAAAAGTTATACAAACAGCTATCTTTCTCTTTGCAACATGAGAGACTATAGATGAGAAACTAGCACGTATGACACTGGATCTGCATGTTTTTCCTCTGAAATAAGTACAAGGGACCCCAAGGAAAAGGCTATAAACTAAGCCACATGCATTGTTGTCTTCCAAGCACATAAGGTCAGTTACTGTCAATTTAACTTCCCATACATTTTCTTCTATCTCACTCAAGACAACTTTTGTTGACACAGTCTGAAAGAAGGTTGTTACCAGCATCTGATGACAATTGCACTCTTTAATCATATGCAGAACGGTGTTTGAGTGCACTAAGGTGTATGAGAGTGGTCTGGTCAGGTAGCTGTGAGGACTGGTGGCAACAGTTGGTACACCCTGTCACCCGTAGGACCTTGCGTGTCTCCAGTTGGTAAAAAATTCAGTAAAAAAAAATGAGTTTTTACCAGGAAAAGTCTAATGGTTCTGTCGCGGTTTTGGCTGGATTGGCCAATCAGAATGACAGATGGCCACTCCTTCCTCCCTCTTCAAAGAGAGGAGAGGAAGAGATCAAGAGATTTATGAGTCTAGAAAAAAACTAAACTACGTTAACGAAAATATTAATAAATAATGAAAAAACAAATAATAAAAAATTAAGAAAAAAGGACACTGGGAAGAGTCCCAGACTGGACTTGGCGGCGGACTGGAGCTGGATCGTGGATCTGGAGTCAGGAACACAAGTATTGGGATCAAAGGCAGACGAACAGACAGAGTCCTCCTTGGTCGTCAGCCACTGAAGGAAGAGAGCTGACCCTTTGATCCCTCAGCTTTTATACTGAGCATCACGCAGATGGCATGGAATACCCTGTTGGTCAGTTTGGGGTCACCTGTCCTGTCCGCTCCTCCCTACAGCTGTGACCCCTCTACGCTTTTCCGCTTCCGACCCTCCAACGGGGCAAATAACACAGTTACCTGACCTTGGTTTTTGTAGCAATAAGTACAAGCACGAATCATAGAATCGTCTAGGTGAGAAGGGACCTTTCAGATCATCCAGTCCAACCATCAACCTAACTCTGACAAAAACAAAACAAAACAAACAAAAACCGAAAGAAAACCATACAAAAGAACCCCCCACATTATTAAACCCTGTCTCTAAGCATTGTGTCAACCCGTCTTTTGAATCCCTCCAGGGATGGTGTCTCAACCACTTCCCTGGGCAGCCCATTCCAAGGCTTAATAACCCTTGCAGTGTCAAAATTGTCCCTAACATCCAATCTGAACCTCCCCTGGTGCAACTTGAGGCCGTTTCCTCTTGTCCCATCACCTGTGACTTGGGAGAAGAGACCAGTTCCCTACAACCTCCTTTCAGGTAGTTGTAGAAAGCGAGAAGGTCTCCCCTCAGCCTCCTTTTCTTTAGGCTAAACAATCCCTCAGTCTTTCCTCATAAGGCTTATTCTCCAGACCCCTCACCGGCTTCGTTGCCCTTCTCTGGACCCGCTCCAGCACCTCAATGTCTTTTTTGTACGGTGTTTTGTGTGGTATGCAGAGCCTCTCTGCATACCATTCCTTGGTATAATCGGGTCTTACCACTGAGAGAGTGAACAGTTGCTGAACAATATGCTGTTAATTTCAGAGTTTAGTTAGTTAGAAGAGGCCCAGCTAAAAAGTAAAATTACCGAACAGAAAATTGTTTTTTTTTTTTACCTCAAACCCAGGACAGGTTCGCTGAAACCAAAAAGCAGCTCACCAAATTTCTCGCTGGAACTTTAACAACTGTTTTCGGGACCGTTCCCAGAGTCCCATGTGAAATACAGGGTGAATAGTAAACAGTGAACTCACATTAGTCCCAGTTTCTCGCCAATCCCAGGTTCGGCTTCCTCCCGGCCATACTTTGCAGTCCTTATACGTTGTAGAGCAGCCTTTCACCTTCATCTGACCCCAAGAAAGGGAAGCAATTTCAGGGGAAGCCATCACAAAGTTGAAGCAAAGTCTGGGAAAAAGATATTTAACACATAACATCAAGCCGACACATGCAGCACGTTAATAAAACCAGAAATTTCTCTCCTTGCCCCAAGGAGCTAGGAAGGAAACGCTATTACAGACTTCATCCACGTGATTTTGTGACAACAGAATTGAACTGAGGATCAGCAGATTTGTTGAATTACCAGTCCTCTTGGGGATTTTGTGCAGGATTTTGTGCAAATCATTTCACACGCTAAATCTGTACAAGTAATGGGTGCTCAACTTTTAAAACTATCAACGTGGATCAGGTCCCAGAATATCCTCTCACATCTGGGTTTTTAATCTTCTCCCTAAAATGTACAATGAAGATGATAATAAATTTCCTAAAATATCAGAGATATACTGGTTTTTTTTGGCTGCTTTATTATTTTAAAGCGGTAAATGAGGTTTAAAAAAAAAAAATCCCAAACAAACCAACCCAATAGAAAAGCCATGGACAAAACAATGGAATTGCCATATTACTCTAAGAATTAAGACTTTCAAAGACCTAAAGGGGTCAAGCCTTCTTTCCCTACTCAGTCCTTCCAGAGGCCAAGTCTCCCTGTGTAACATCTCAGGACAGCTAAACACCCAAATAATGTCTTTTCTAAAGTTTGACCTCAATCTTCATTGTTTTAACTTAAAATCATTATTTCTAATCCTTTCTACTGCCAACAAGGACAGCTTAATCTTAGTCTTTTCCACCACCTTCTGTTTTCTTCAGGACTTGACTCAATACTTTTTCCTTTCTTTTAGATTAAATAAACTTCCCTTCAGTCACGTTTGCTAAATCTCTGCTTATTTTCCCCTTTTTCCCTGGCAGCCAACGATCGGTATGCATTTTTCTTTGATGTCTGTTGCCTAAAACTAGACAGAGAGCTCCAGCTGAGGCCTTATCAGTCATTTTTTGGTATTAACCCCACTAATTTTTAAATCTGCTGTCACAATCACAGCCGGGCATCAGTAGGGCAGGGACTCTGCCTCTGAAATGCTACCAGGAAAGCTTATGCCATCTTCACAGTCCTTCATGTTATTGCAGTCAGATTGCTGGTGGGATTCTGACAGCAGATGACAAGAGAGGCGATACCCTGGAAACACGTTGGACCAGCAAGGCACTCAACTGATGCCTCTCAGGAGTAGAGTCACTTTTCTGCCCTTCCAATTCTGACAGAAGACTGTCTGAAACCCACAATATGAAGAAAACTATTTGCTTCTGCGGTAAAAAGAGCTCAGCTCCTGGCTGATCCAGAAAATCTCAGTGGCAGATCCTTCCAGATATGAAGTTTCTCATTCTTTACTTTTTCATTGTTCAAATTCACCAGGAAAAAAAAATAAAAAAATCAATCCTAGGAACCCTGGCATGAATTAAAGAAAGCATGCTCACAAAAGAGAAATCCTCGGATTACCAGGCTTCCAGTCCCACTGGGAGCCTCCCTTTCCATCTTGCATGTGCTACAGCAAACAACAGCATGGCCAGACAGGGCCTGCTCTTCTCCCATTGCCAGGAGCGGATCTCAGTATCAAACGTTTCAAACGTTGCATGAAGTAAATAAAAACTGTGATAGTTTGGATTTGGCACAGGACTGAGGCTGCCAGAGTTGCTTCTTCCACAGAATAACGGTGCCATTCTTTCTTGCTTGCTCCTTTTTTGAAGTTAGTGACACAAGTGCCCAGACAAACAGCTACAGGGGAGTGAAACTTGCTTGGATTTGCGTATCCTAGATTCTCTCCTTACACATTCACAACATGATGGATTCAAACAAAAGTTTGTAAGACTATTTTTCCACAAATCTGCAGGAGAAATATCCAGCAGTAGTCCCACCAACCAAACAGTAAAGGCTGAACAAACCACCCAGAACCTGGCTCTGAAGAATGCAAAGAATTTTTGCCTGTGCTAGTTTTGAGAGGAAACAGCAGAATTAGACCTGGAGGTTAGACAGAGGTGAAGGAACAATAAAATGATTAGAAATATTGGATTTCCCAATCCAACCAGCTTTACAAAGCTGGAACTGTGCGATTAAGCCCCCACAAAAAAAGTAAATAGCAGAAACAAAGAAACAAAACTTAAAAGCCATAAATAAAAACTTGTAATCTAAAACTATTTCCCATAATATTGCCAGAGAATATCAGTAAGGTCAGGTTATTGGAATTAATGAGAGCATCTTAAATTGGAGTAAGAATGAACTTTTTAACAGGAACTTTGGATGTTCTTGGTGCAGGGTATGGTCCAATCAGCAAGGAGTAGGAAAATATTTCCGCAACAAATGAGTTGTATTTTTAATTATTCACTATGACAAATGTACAGTACCAAAATATACATCACCACTTAAGAGCAAAAGAGATCATGAACTATATGACTCAAAAGTATATCCTAAAATAGCAATTTCTGTAAATTGCAGTAGTCCAAACATAAAGAGATGAGGTGGAGAAATGACTCAGAAATGTATGAGCAAAGTTATGAAGGTTTAAAAACATAGGAAAGAAAGGAAGCAGAAGAGCTTAAAAGGAGGCAAAATACAAGTTTATGCAAGGAGACTATACTGAAAGAAAGAAATGAAGCAGTGGATAAGGATGGCAGAAGAAGAAAAAATAGCTGAGAATGAAATGGAAGAAACTTGAGACTGAAGTGCAGTCCGACAAGCAGGTGGATTTTAAAACTGCCAGTGCTACTGTCTTCTGTGAAGGTAAACATTGTTTCAGAGAGGCACCCACCAGCAACAAACATAATAAAAAAGGCAAAGGGAGAGCAGTGCACCAGGGAATATTTTATTGAGAGACTGCAGAAGCAAAGAATGTTCCATAAAATCCAAGGCGCAACCTGAGATCAAAGAGGATAAAGGTGAAAGAGTAAATTGGCGACTGTCAACTTGGAGGCAGAACAACTTCTGTAAGGTATCAAAAGACGAGGTAGTTCTCCACGAAGGCGGGCGACTTCCCCGCAGCCAATGCAACTTCGGAAGTGAACTTTCAGCAGCCAGAAAAGCAGGTCAGGGTTTAAAAGCTGACAGCAGGATGGCAAGTAGAAAGGTTAAAATAAACTGGTTAGGGAGGGGACAGGTGTCAAGTTTTAAGAACTAGGAAAACATTTTTGGGGGAAGCTGGTTATCTGATTTTACTGGGGAGCTGAGGAAGGGGAGTTATTGGGGAGGTCACGGGGAGGGGTGTGTGTGTGTGAAAACGGGGAGAGGGGATTTGTAAGAGGTGAAGAGGGGAAACGGTACTTTAAAAACAAGGGGAGGGGAAAGAAAGAGGAAAGGTCAGAGAACCGAGAGAAGCGAGGGAGGAAGAGAGGGGTACAAGGGTGAGTACGAAGGAGGAGGCCAGGGCCCGGACACGGGGGGTCGGGCGACAGAGCTGTGGAAAACCCCCCCCCCAAAACAAGGCCTCGCCTTGACCCGCGGCCTCACGCCTCCTTCCCCCGCCGGGAGGGAAGCAGTTCCCTCCAAGGCAGGGACCCGAACGGAGCCGCCATCCCCTCACCTCCTTCCCCTCAGCCTGAGGGGAGCCGTTAACGACCGTTACTCACCGCCCAGCGCGCGACCCCCTGCCCCGCCGGGCGCGACCTCCCTCAGCTCCCGCAGGGGAGGGGCGAGGAAACGCCCCCTTCCCTCTCATTGGCCGGCGCTACCTGCCGGCCCCGCCCCCTCGCCGGCTCCCATTGGCTCCCCCCCCCGCCCTGTCACGAAATGGCCCCGCCTTGTTTTCATTCCCCTGGCCGCACGAGGCGGGGTGGGGGTAGAGGGGGGAGTGTCGCCTTGGCGCCGCTCTAGCTGCCGCCCCCCTCCCCTCCCCTCCTCCGCCGTTGCATTGTGGGATAGTGGCGGCGCGGCTCGGCAGCGCCCCCTCCCTCCCCCCGCCCCCTCCCCAGCTCCTTCTCCATCCTCAGGTCCAAGATGGCGGCGGCGGCGGCGGCTCCTCCGGCTCCATCTCCGCCTCCCCCTCCTCCGGCAGGCCCTTGCTGCCCGGGCTCCTGGCCGAACTTCGCCGTCGTCTGCTCTTTCCTCGAGCGTTACGGGGCCTTGCTGGACCTGCCTGAGCTGCCTTTCCCCGAGCTGGAGCGCGTCCTGCAGCCGCCGCAGGAGCCCGGAGACCAGGGTGAGCGGCCCGGATAACTCCCTCCATCTCCTCACCCCCTTTCCTTTCCCTTACCCCCTCACGGCCGGCTGAGGGGGAGCGGAGGGGGGGCCGGGGCTATTCCCCCCCCCCTGCCTCCTCCCGGCCCCGGGGGTGGAGCGCACTGAGGGGAGAGGAGGGGCCTGGGATTCCCGGAGCGGCCCTCCGGGGGGGGGGGGAGGTTGGGGGGGAGCCTTCTCCCCCCTCAGCACGGCCCTTCTTTTATTTTTAGGGGGGAGCAGCTGTTTGTGTGTGTGTGTGGAGATGGGGGGGGAGCTGCCTCCCCCCACAGGAGGAGGAACCCCCCGTCTTCCCCCCCCCCCCCTTCCAGTGCCGGCTCTGACCCCCTCCTAACTGCCCCCCCCGCTTCGTTTATCTGATTTTACTCCCAAGCCCTGTGTTGGGAGGGGGGGAACTCCTGCAGAAAGGCGGATAAAGCTAAAATAACTATTTTTGTTCAGTCTGGTGCTGGGTTCTTCCATCTCCTCCCCTCCCCCCCCCAGCTTGGGGGTTACCCCCGTTTCCCTTCCACCCCCCCACCCCGCTCCACCGTGTCTGTGTTATTTTTTGTTTCTCCTCTGTCACAAGAAGAGGACACACACGCACAAGGCAACGTTCTGTTCCCCTTTCACCCTACTCTTTTCCTTTCTCTGTAGGTGTGGGGTGAGGAATGGCGGGGTGGGGGTGGGGGGCACAGAGAAGAAGCCCTGAGCCCTCCCCAGGGCTGCTGTTGTAGGCCATCTCCTCCCCACAAACACAGCCAGCCATTGTGTGCCATCTCCATCCCTCTCTTCTCCTCCCCTCTTGTAGATGGGGAGGAGGAGGAGGTGGTGGTGGTGGGGTGGTGATTTAAGCTGGCTGCTTGCTCCTTCCCCACTGCCACCTGAGCTGTGCGAGGTGGAGGGATGGGTTATGCCCTCCACTGTTTTCTTTCAAGCTGCTCCTCCTCTTCTCTCTCTCTCTCCCTCCCTCCCCAGTAGCAGATTTGGTTGCCAGACTCTCTAATTCCTGCTCTGTGCAATGGATGTGGGAGGCCCCGGGCCAAGAGAGCAGCCTGGGGAGGGCTGTGAGGAGGCGGTGGTAGGAATAGAGAGGGGAAGGTGCTTGTTGCTCTTGCTCTCTTGTCTCTATTATTGGTTTGGTTGTTGCCTCTGCACTCTTGCCACATAGGGAGACCGTGGAGCTCACGGCGCATGCTCGGCAAGGCCCCATAGAAACTTCCTGCTGCTCGAGAAGCCCAGCTCAGGGCTGCTTTTGGTCCAACAGCCCTTGCTTTTCCCCCAAAATGCAGTCGCTCTCACCTCTCTCCCCACCAAACCCACCCTCTATGGGTTCTTTTTTGTTTTTATTAAAGCGTCATGTAGCTACTGCCTCGTATAAAGGAAATTGCTTTTTGCAAAGTGCAGACGTCCTATCTGTGGGTTCACAACAGCCATTGCTGAAATATAATGAGATAAGGTTAATGTACTCTCTCCTCGTGTTGTCCGGTGCCTAATCAATATAAAAAAGATAGGTGAGATCCTCTAACTTCTAAAAACAGGGTTAGCTTTCTGGAAAATAGGTATTTATATTCAGTTCCCCCGCACTTCTGTACTTCTGATGTTCTATAAATGACACATTAGAAAAAGCATTGTTTTGTTAAACTGTTGCAAAACTTATTCATAAATGCCACTAACAAACTTAAAAGTTTTAATTTTTAATGAAAATGTTTCTTTTAAAATGATGTCTGTAAAGAAAACTAATGTTTTTACTGTGTGACACAACATAAGTGGGTGTGTAAGAGTAATTTTTTGTGTGTGTTTACTGCAGAATAAATTAAAATTAAAGGATGGATGGTGACCTGTGTTTTAAGTATATGCATTTGATAAAAAAAAAAAAATATTTCCTCATAACTTTAATTGCATGACTGGAGGGTTTATCAATAGGACAATGATTACTGCACAATGTCTTTCTATAAAGCTTTCAAATGACTTGCATTATGGAATTTGCTTTATGGATTGATTTGATACTTGCCAAATTTTTGCGCTTTTCTCTGTATTTCCTTCACTGTTTGGCAGGGGGCAGGTTATTATTCTCACTGCTTTAGAGCAGTCCCCCCGCCCCCAAACGGGAGATGTTTGAGCTTCTGAAAATACAATCTCTAAATTGCTTGGATTACTTGCTTGTGTCTGGTGTACATGATGTATTTGCTTCCATTTTCTCATCTTGAAGAAATAAGTGTGTGGAGGCTTGAAAAAAACACTTGGGTGATTCTTGACTGTGTGTGATAACTTGTGTGACAGGGGTTTTCTTTTCCTTTGATACAACCAACTCGTTAGGTTTGCCTTGTGATGGTGGTGGCTGTTACCTGGTATATTTGATGCTTTTGGAATCATGACTGCAGGGACTAAATTTCTCGACGTGATTTTGACTTAAATTAGTCCCTGAAGTGGTGTTTTTAAGGGTACATGTCATAAAGTTGCTAAACATTGATTGAAAACTGAAGTGGTCCTTTTTTTTTTTTTTCCTGAACATCTGTTATTTACCAACTGTATGTAGTTTTCCTTGGATTGCAAAAGGGATTTTGATTTCAGTTATATGCAGTTCATTTCACTTTTGGTACCAGCGCTGCTTGACAGTGGATTTGCATTGACAATAACTCATAATAAAATCTAAGCAAATAGCTACAAAACCTCAAAGTGGGTTTTTTTCTGGAGTTCTTAAAATCTGGACCGTGTTTTAAATCTCAAACTGCTGGGTAGCAGCTATTTGGAACTCCTCTCCATGTTCATTTTGCAATCAAGGAAAGGAATTGATAGTTGGCGTGCTTTGTTGATTACCTTTAATGCTGTTTTGATGCTCAGCAGTTTGAAAAATGGTTTGGGGTTGTGTCTAGCTTTTTGAAAACATGGTCTGTATTTTCTTGTCTGAAGAGTTGCTTTTGGAAGATGCTGGTAGAAGTTATTTTCTTTATATCAGGAGCCTCAAGGAGAACTAGGAGCTCAAGTTTGAATGTTGTTTAGTAGTTGTGTAACAGTCATATTTTCTTTCCTGTTAATAATTAGAACAAAGAACTCGTTCCTTATTAAGGAAACGAGGTATAACCTTCCCTTACAGGAAGGGATGCTGCAGGGATGCTGAGCAGATGTTGACAGCCAGGAAGCTATCAAATACTTTTTAGAGGAATTTTAGATTTTTAAGTGCTCAGACAGCACTTGAACTTTGCCATATTACCTGTCCTACCTGAAAATTTCGAGACAAATAATAATGTCAGCAGTGCTCAGGTGTTAATAGTTTTCCTTAGTAGTCTGACTAGTTTAGATATCAAATTTACCTGTACTAGTAACGGGTTAGATGTTTTAACAGTGTGTACACAGGTATGGTCTTGCCTTGAAATGCGCAAACCAGTTTAAAACAGCCTTTGGGATTTGGTGGGTATAGGAATATTAATTCCTCTTCAATATTTTGAATAGGAAAATAAGAAGGTGTGGTGTTGATTTTGCCCGTCGCTGTTGAATGGTGGGATAAACTGGTAGCCCTGGAATGAGTCTGCTTCTTAGGAAGGCTGTACAGTAAAATAGCTTAACTTTTCCTGCTGGTGGTTCATCTGAAAGTTGCAAAATATTTAAAGAAAGTAATAAGACCTGTGGTTATCTGATGAAGATTTTATTTTATGAAGAATGATTTATCATCCCTTTGAGAATGGTTATCCTTGTGTTACGTACGCTGCTGTGACTTGGGTTGCGATTGTGACAATCTTAAACTTCTTTGGAAAGAACAAAGTCGAGTGTCTATCAAGATGGTGCCAGCGTTAACTCGCAAAACTTGCTAGCTATGTCTCAAAAAGTAAATTGTTTCTTGGAAGATTTGTTAAGAGGCAACCCAATATATGATTTTAACTGGAACTTCTGAGGGCTGGGAGATGTCGTTACCCCCGTATTACTGTACTTTTAGACGCAAAACTAAGGTCTGTACGGATCATCCTCCAGCGTGCTGTAGTACCTTCTCTCTTTTGCTTCTGTTTGCTCCCAAAGGCAAAACTATGCAAACTGGAGCAAATCATCACAGGAAACCAACACTTGTTCTCCTTGTTCTAACACATATGCACTGTCTTTTTTCACTTATAGTTTTATTTGCTACAGAAGACCAGTTGCAAATTTAAATAGTAAATGTATGTGACGGAGGGGAGCAAGAACTATGTCTGTATTTAGAGCTGTGTTAAAGGAACCATGATATCAAATCACCACCTCCTTTGTGTCGGTAAATAGCTTGAGAATCGGTATAAATGTTAATTAAGCACTTGGTGTCTTGTGAATGAAAATATTAGTAGAATGTTAGCTTGCACAACAGAGATCTAATTTTACACATGGCTACGCAAAACGCTTGCTGGTTTGCCAGGTTCCCTGGTGTGTGAATGGGAGAACCTCGCGCGGAGGTGAATGGCATCTTCCAAAGTGTGGTGGAACTGCGTCGGCTCATCAATTTTTGCAGGTTTTTCTTAGCAGTATGGGGTTAGATTTGCTCTTGATTGAAACGGTAACAGGCAGGCATGCTTTGCATATTCTTTCTGCGAAATGGTGAACTTGTATCAAAGTCTTGCCCACGCTAAAGGTGGTCGTGAAAACAGCAAGTGTGTTTCGGTGGGTGGGTTTCCACTCTTCTGTATCCTCACCGCAGCTCAAACTTCATCTCCTTTGACTCTTGACAATCACCCTCAAAGATTGACCCAGCCTAGAAGTTTGTTGCTTTATTACAGCATAAATATGTTTGATAATAAAACCACTCCTGATATGTTGCTTGGGGTTTAAGTGGTGTAAAGAAAGACGTGATGAGCTGCAGATCCCTGGTAGAAGGTCCATTTTTGTATACCTTTTTCTCCCCTTCCCCTTTTCTGTCTTTATAATGAGAACTGAGGTTAATGGCAGGTGGCATGTGGAAAATCTGTGCAAGCCATTCATAGTTCCTTTAATTTTTTTTCGGTAGCGAATACCTGATACTGCATTGGAGAACTGAAAAAATATTTGGTCTTTGGAGCTACCATGCTTCAAAGCAGTAAGTTGTGTTTTACCAGCTGCTGTATTTTTTCTAAATCTTCTAGACACCTAACAACTTTTCTCTTTTCAAATGAATTTGGATGCTGAAATCATTTGTTTCAGTGGGTTATGTCAAGGTTGTTTAATTGGTATTCCAATACCTCTGGAAAGCTTTACAGTGTTAATGATTCTTACCGTTCTCTGAAGAAATTAACAATTAACGTTGACTTAAACTGCTTTTGAATACCTGCATGGGAGAAACATACCTGAAGCTTTGTAGCTGTTTAATATAGCAAGCAAACGCCAGCCATGCCTAATGACAAGTAATTTGACAGACTTTCAAGCTCAAGATTAGGTATCTCTCTGATGAAGAGGGTAGTGAAGCAGATTGTGATTGAGTTTTCTTGTATTTAATGTTTAATATCAAACAAGTTTATGTACTGTGGATCAGAAGTTACAGTGTTTGATGTGATTCTTGAGTGAAGTCATGATACATTGCAGCAACGTGTAATATCCACAGTAGATTAGTTAGTATTAAAAGTAGGTGATAGATGTGATATGGAAGTAATGTCAAACACTATTTTACTTAAAATTTAATATTTGATACTCGAGATTTATTAACTGGTTTCAATGCAGAAAGATTAATTCCTGTGGTGTCCTTTTATGTTAACGAACAAGTTCTGACATCTAATGTTGGTTGTGTCTTAAAGCTGGAGGGGTGGAGTTTATTCACACACGACATATTGCTGAATCTTCTTCATAAAACATAAAAAGTGCATGGATATATTGATATTACAAGCTTGCTGCTGCCATAAAGCTGTATCAGCTTGTCAGAGGTAACACTTTTCATCTGCTCTGCAGGTCTGACTGTTCGTGTCTTTTCACACCCTTTCCTTTGTGAGTAAGAAATTTAACTGCTGTTCTGAATCAGTCGAGTAGTTGTCACCCGAATGCAGGCTGAGCTTACTGGTGTGTTTGTGGAATATAAGTAGATCGCTGCTTTCCTGCTGCTCCTAGGGACCAAACCAAAACATGTCAAGGCCGTTAATCCGTAACCTGTTAGTGAAATGCAGTATTTTTTAACTTAGCAACGAACTATTGGAGAATAAAATAACCTAAAACTTTAGAACACGGTGTGTTACTTCTGTGCTTGTTTCATTTTTGAATAGGATGGAAGTTCTACACCTAATGTTTCTGGCTATCAAATTAACTGATTTGTTGAAGGTAGGCTTCAATGACTTAGAATCGTCTAGGTTGGAAGGGACATTTAAGATCATCTAGGCCAACCATCAACCTAACTATAATAAAAACCACCACTAAACCATGGCACTAAGCTCTGTGTCAACCCGTCTTTTGAATACCTCCAGGGATGGTGCCTCAACCACTTCCCTGGGCAGCCCATCCCAAGGCTTAATAACCCTTGCAGTGTACAAATTGTTCCTAATATCCAATCTGAACCTCCCCTGGCACAACTTGAGGCCATTTCCTCTTGTCCCATCGCCTGTGACTTGCGAGAAGAGACCGACCCCCACCTCTCTACCCCCTCCTTTGAGGGAGTTGGAGAGAGCGAGAAGGTCTCCCTTCAGCCTCCTTTTCTCCAGGCTGAACAATCCCAGCTCCCTCAACTTGGAGCTGAAATTCTCAAGCAGCATTGATAGGGTTAAATTCTGAGAAGGCAGGTAGGAGGGGTGATTGTTCTTATGCCAACCTCATGGCAAATAAGTCTCCAATGCAAAATAAACTCCTCTTGTCTACACTTCGGTCACTTTCGATTAATATAACTTTAAGGTCAGCATGACTTACCCACATGTGCTTTTCAGTTATTCATTTAAGAAGTGAATTAAGTTTGCCTTGGAATGAATTATCTCCTAATAGAGCATGGATGCATATCTTTATTCCTATTTTGTTAGTTTTTCTGTGATGAGACTTCATATCTTTATGTGCGTTGAGCTGCCATGTCGGCTCACCGGGGTGCTCTCATATTTAGGTTGGCAATGCTGGTTTTAACTACGTTCCACATCACCTTGTAGAAGACAAGAAAACACTGTATTTTTGGGGAGACAAGCAGTTTGGTCTCTTTTGGGTGACACTGCCCATCTGAAAGAGATGACGGAATGCTGTATGGAATGGAAAAAAGGAACTGGAGATGCCGCTCCCCAGGCACAGATGAGCCATGGCAGGACTTCTGAGGTCCTCTGCCAAAGCTTAGCCTCCTAGGGGTGTTATACAGGTTCTGCTGGACCACGTGTCTCCATTGAGGAAGGGCTGTGGGTTCTTGCTTGGTGGCTTTCTTGAATTTCAGCACCCTTTGGATGGTACAGAACTGGAGGAAGAACTTCTAATCTTGCTTCCAAGTCACAGTCTTGGGGCTTATTTCAGGACAAGTGTGTGAGATCCGGGAATGCTGGTGGAAGTTTTTCTGGCCAGCGCAAGATGATGCTTAGTGAAGGAAGCTGTATTTTGGTACCTCAGAGAGCTTCATAAACATCAAAGTGAGTTGTGTGTGCCACCATCACATGTAAGCTGGAAGTCATATTTTGTCCAGCAATCCATCAGCATTGTACCTTGTCCTTGGCCAACTTCAGAGGCCTGCAGAAGCTGTAAGGGTTTCTCAGAATACTCTCCCTGCATCCATGTTTGTGGCTTAAAGGCTTCCTGAGTTTTCTATGGCTTCTGTGAATGCAGCTTTTTTCTCTTGTTTGGAACTACTTCAAGCTAGTATTGTCTAGTGTAAGAACGGTTAGAAGATACGTGCGTGCAATTACTGGTGCCCACTGCCTGCTACGCTCACTTCTGAGCCCATCCCAATGCTGACATTTAAATTAGCTTGTTTATGGCCCCTACTAAACTGAAAAGCTCATGGGAAATTCTCAAAAACTTAGAGTATTGTTGATAGAAAGATTAAAACAGAATAACTATTAGTGGTGTTTCTTTGCTCTTCAGTAGCTGATAGACTGCATCCATTGGGCAGAAGCCTGGTAGATTTAGAGGAGGAAAGAGAACCTATTTAGTGACTTGGTAATAATATTCTACTGGAGGAAGAAGACAATGACAGAAAGGGTTCCTTTGAGTGAGGTGAAGGAGAGGGCAAGAGCTACTGAAGGACTCAACTGGCAAGAAGGGGCAGATGATGGGAGGATGTGTTGAATAAATATCCTGCTGAAGAACGTTGTGGCTCACTGCTGCCTCAGAGCCAGTTGTCTTTGAAAGTATCCGTCATGACATCAAGATCTCTCGCTGGGCCATACAGCACTTAGTGGTACAGCTGCATTTCTCCAGATTTATGGCAGGTGGAGCTGGTGGAAATATTCCAAGATATTTGAAGATATTCCAAGACCAGGATGGATGAGGTTGGAACTTGATGATCTTTTAAGGTCCCTTCCAACCTGAATCATTCTATGATTCATTCTGTAATTCATGTGTATCTGCTATAGTTGGGACAAGTGTCCTTTGGTATCTTCATAGGGCAACCTCTGCTGTGTTCCTCTGGGAGGAACTGCAGGTGTAGGGCTGGCGGGAGAGCTGAAGTTGCGTTCCAGGAGTATCTCCTGGTGCAGACAGTCCCCAGTGGGACTGCACGGTGCCCTGCAGAGATCACCCATCCCATGGTGGAGAAGGTGCCTGGTGGCAGTGGTGCGGAGCACCCTCTTCTTGTGCTGCAGGCTCCTTCAGCATTCCCTACGTGGTCACCGGTGCTGGGGCAGAAGGATGCATCAATGGCTTTGGCTGTGGAGTTCAATAAAATCATCTGGTTGCTTCCAAATGTTAAAATCATTGAGAAATAATAAAACTCATACAAAGGTGTGTATGTTTTTTTGTTTCCTCCAGCCTTGCAGTAAGAGTTTGTTCCAGCTGTGGAATAGCAAGGTCTGTGGCTGTTCATAACGCTAAGATGATCTTTCCACCCTATTTTGTTACCCTTTCTCCCCTTCTCCCCACATCAGTGAACGCTCCTCTACTTCACTTTTTCTGCAAAGCTCGACAAACATTTTAGCATTAACATAGTACTTCTTAGTAACCTCTAGCATTTGTCAGTCTCCCATATATGCAGTTTGCCATCAGCCTGATACAGTCATTTCTCTTCCCCAAGAGCCAAACAAAGCTCTTAAAGCTCAAGCGGCGGCGAATTTCTCAGAACTACGGTAGAAATTGTGACCTTGTTGATGGCTGTAATGGTCTGGGGAAAACAAACAATCTCTCCAAGTGAGGGGAGGCCTATTTCTAAAGATTCCTGTGTTTCAGCAGCTGTGCTTTAGTATTACGTTTCTTTCCATTATGAGCATTTAGATCTTGTAGTACCTTGGAGAAAAGTGCTGCTTACCCTTGAACTCGCGGGCTTGATTGATATTTGAAGAATGGGTAACAAGCAATTTGTACCTCACCAGTGCCAGCCTCACAATTCCCCTTTTCCAAGAAAACGGTCGTCATCGGCCTGAAGCTCTGTGGCTTTTTGGGTTGCTTTAGGCTCTACTGTTTTTCTGTCCTAATGGTCAGTTCTGGTTGGCAAAGTCCTGAACCAGTAATATGCTGAATTAAACTGGATGTTAAAGTTTGTGTGCGAGTAATGGCTTGATTTTTGTGCTCCTCTCCCTGTCCCTCTGGTACTGCCCTGGCTGTTTTCCAGCTCATCTACAGCTATCTAGTAGCACAAGTGCCAGGGCACGTTCATTGCCTTTTAGTATTAATGACTAGCAGGATTATAATGGTTTCCTCCTGAGAACAAACTGCAACGGTTCACAAAAGCCCTATTAATTAGCGGATGATAGAAGTGTGGAAATTTTAGTTTGATCCCAGAGCTTGTGGTGTTCTTCCAGTTATCAACAGTACGTTGCAAGAAAGCATCCAAGGTGGAGGGCTGCGTGGAGGGATGCAACAACAAAAAAAAACCCACCCCAAAAAACCCAGTATTGCCTGGAGGTGGGAGCTTAAAGGGAACTGAATCTGGGCCTAAAGTGGCCGTGAAAATGCTCCACTTTGCGAAAGGATTCTTCAGTAAGTGGCAAAACTATCCCTTGAAATGCACATTTAAGCTTAGACAAATTCTGTAGCAGATGGTATTAGCTGACCTCCTAAATAACACGTTAGCAATCTGTATGAAGGTTAAAAAAGGTTAGCAGCAGGTAAGAAAAATTGTTAGGATAAGAAAAGAGCTTTTGGAAGACCTAACCTTTATAAGACAGGAGACCAGAAGTCATAAGGAATAAAAACCCTGACTGTGTCCTAGAAGCAGCTTGCAAAGCCAGTAGAGATCTCTGGATGCGTGTTTGCCTTGACAAATAGGAGTAGGGTGGTGAAGATAAGCGTAAGGGATAAATAACCCAAGTTTTTATGCCAAGTAGAAGTTGTTGGAAAGGTGGAAATCTAACCCTGGTGAAGTCCAGGAGGAGAACGTGCTCATAGCTGGCAGTAGAAAGAAGGAAGCTAAAAAGTCCAAGGTGGTTTTGGAGAGCGTGTGGACAGGGAAGTGTCTTATGTAAAAAGGAAAAAATCTAGGAAACATGAGTGTCTAAAATCTTCAGCTACAATACAAGGATTCAAATAAGTACATTGCTGAGAACTCAAATAACTTCTTTGTGTAAGGTGTCATTATTAGGCTAATTTGTGATATCTTTATTCTAGTTATGCTGCCTTTCTGGCAATAAAGATGAAATATGATAGAACTGACGTGTTGGGAAGTGATGTACTGGAACATGCTAATAATGTGAAATCTTACTGAGTTGCCAGGCCTAAGCCTGGGCGAGTAGCTAAGTACTCATTCAGCTCTCTGAAAAAGTTACAAATAAAGCTGGTAAAAACAGACAAATTCGTATTAGAGTACAGAAGGGGAAGACTCAGTGATTAGCACATTTCAAAGAGCCCAACAAAGCTTTAGGGCATCAAAAGCAAAGAGGTTTTACATCTGGTTTTGATAAACTTTATGAACTTTTAATTTCGTAGTTCTGATAGTTGTATTAGTTAAAAATATTCTGCTGTTTTCTTTTGAAAGCATGGATAGGTCTTTTGAAGCATGGATAGATGGATCGTGCTTGACAGATACTTACCTACAGATGCAAAGTCTTTGGAGGAGGTCACCGACTAAAGAGGTTGGCTTGTGTTCCACAGCAGCCTTACCTGGTATGACCAAAATAGTAACTCTCATGCCCAGCCCTTTCTATGACGTTATTCTTTGTGGCAGGAGGAATCGGGTGAGCCACAGAGGAAGTTTTTAGCCACTGCAGTCTTACAGCCCACCATGTTAATGTGAGCTGATGTTGCCATGGCCCATGTTTGTGCTGTTGATTTTAAGTTAGGACTAGGCGAAGAGTGGATTTGCTTTACATTCATCCCTGATAACCCTCCCTTGCAGAGGGTTAGAGGAGCGTCACAGAATCACAAGATTATACGGGGTTGGAAGGGACCTCTGGAGATCATCTAGTCCAACCCCCCCTGCCAAAGCAGGTCCACCCAGAGCAGGTTGCAGAGGAACGTGTCCAGGTGGGTTTTGAATGTCTCCAGAGAAGGAGACTCCACCACCTCTCTGGGCAGCCTCTTCCAGGGCTCTGCCACCCTCAAAGTGAAGAAGTTCATCCTCATATTTAGGTGGAACTTCTTATATCCAAGTTTGTGCCTGTTTCCTCTTGTCCTGTCCCTGGGCACCACTGAAAAAAGACTGGCCCCATCCTCCTGACACCCACCCTTTAAGTATTTATAGGTGTTGATCAGATCCCCCCTCAGCCTTCTCTTCTCCAGACTAAAAAGCCCCAAGTCCCTCAGCCTTTCCTCCTAAGAGAGATGCTCCAGGCCCCTCATCATCTTTGTTGTCCTCTGCTGTACCCTCCTCAGCAGTTCCCTGTCTTTCTTGAACTGGGACTGATCAAGGAATGTATCACCCAATGATTCCAACCAAGTCAACCACTGAACATGAGTCAGCATCCGAAGCTGTCATCGGTTGAGAGGGAAAGCATCATCATAAACCTTAAACTGATTAACCAACAGGAAACTAGTTAGAAAAAGAGATATTTTTTTTTTTTTTTTTAGGTCAGTATGGTGTAAGTAAAGTAGAATTCACTGATTTTTATTTATGGCATGAGCAATTAATGTAACTTGGCAAGAAAACAGGAAGGAGATGAGTCGTTTAGAAAAAAATCAAGGTGAAAGATGGCTGATCTGCCTGAAGGGGAGACACTGCTGTGGATAAAATAGCATTGTGAATGGGCAACAAAACTGCAAGTGCAACACTTATAACTGTGCATTGAAAGGAAAACTGTTTATGATAAATATATCCCAGAATACTTAAAACTAGCTGTTAGACCAACAATATTCTAGGTAGTGTTGTGATAGGTCAGAGGAAAGTACCTCAATTAGCATGGTGCTGGAGTTTAAAAACTAACAAAATACCAGAGAGCACAAAGAACAGGCTAAGAAAACGGTGAATTGAACAAAATTTAAAATTATTTCACATTTAAATACCTTTCACATGTTTCATAATTGCGATTGATCGCTGCAAATTATCACTGAGGCCAGAGCTCAGAAAGATTTAGATACTAATGAGTGTTGAGTTGTAGTGAAAATATTTAAAAATAAAACTAAGAACATGAAGTTTGCTTTGGAGTCAAGGCAGGCTGGAACTAAAAAGAGGATTTAAGGATAACCTGGGGGCAGGTAATTTCATACGTGTGCCATGGGGTTCCGTTACCCGTGTTCTGCAGCAGCAGATGGTGGTCACTCTCAAACCCAGGGTGGGATTATACACGCTGTGGCTCCTCGTTTTCTTTTCCAATGGCTATGCATAAACACCTTTTCTACTCCCAGGCTCTGCTCTCTTTGATTTCTGCCTGTTTTGTGCCGTACAGGAAGGGAAGGAATTTCTGATCTCACAATGAGGGGGAGACCTCATTGCCCTCTACAACTACCTGAAAGGAGGTTGTAGAGAGGTGGGTTTTGGCCTCTTCTCCCAAGTGAATAATGACAGGACCAGAGGAAACGGTCTAAAGTTGTGGCAGGGGAGGTTTAGATTAGATATTAGAAAGAATTACTTTACTTAGAGAGTGGTCAGGCACTGGAACAGCCTGCCCAGGGAGGTGGTGGAGTCACCATCCCTGGAGGTATTTAAGAAACATGTAGACATGGCACTTCAGGGCATGCTCTAGTGCCCGAGATTGTTGGTTTGTGTCTGTTGTGTGTTTTGCGTGTGTTTGTTTGTTGTTTTTCTTTTGTGGTTGGACTCAATGATCTCAAAGGTCCCTTCCAACCATGAAGATGAAGATTCTGTAATTTTTCATTTTTTTCAGATAACGTTGCATTTTCGGGAAGCGGGTTCAGTGGGAAGATTCATTTGTGCGTTATATTGTGGCACGTTCCTTCTGCCAGCACTGGGAGCTGCCAGGCTCTTGCCGATCCCGATAGCATCTACGCAGGGTTGTTTGGGTTGGAGAGTTTATATCTTAAAGTTTTGTGTGATGGCAATATGCAAATGGTAGCGAGAAACTCATCATCCCTTCAGGCTCTTACACTCACCTTTCTTACTCGCTCAGAATAGAAGTTGTGTAAAAGGTGGCCGGCGGCAACCCAGCCCGAGTTACGGAGAGGTGACGGCGCTGCCAGCACTTCCAGTCTGGCAAACTGGTCTGGGGCTTGGAGTCTGCCTCCACAGACGGTAGATAACGTCGACCCCAAAGCCAACAGTCTTGGCTACTCCTGTGAAGCTCCAACAGCCCCAAAGTTATAACCGTTTCTTGCAATTAAAAGGATTATGTGAACGGGGGTGGATATTTTAACAGGTCAAAACATGAGTTTGCTCATAGAAATTTATACTGAAGAGTTGGGTGTTTCAAGGAATGAAGCTCTGAATCCTCACTTTGTATGAGATTCAAATACCAACACTCACAAGGACATAAGTGGTTTACTTTGTCTTGAAGTCTAAATAAGTCTTCATTTTAGACCTACGCTTAAGGAAGTTGCTCAAAAACCGCACCATGTTTTTATGTATTTCTAGCACTTTGTCAGGCAATTGTTTTGGACAATTTTGCTTCTTAAATTTCTATTCTCGCTTCCTGGGTTTTTTAACAAATAATGGAGAAAAAAGTTGCTACTAGCTGTGAAACCATTTAAAAGAAGCCTCAAATTCTGTGCTAATTGGATTAAACTTGTAAAATTGTAGGGTTGTGATAGTGAATTCATCTGTGGAATGATTTTCATCCAGCTGTGTGACTGCTGCCTTTAACAGTGCTCTTCATCAGCTGCTAGAAACCTTGCTCTCTTATGACTGTTTAGCCCAAGTCTCTGAGACGTGATGTGTCTTTTTCTGGCTCTCTGGTATTTCTTTAAAATATTTTAAATTTTCATTTGCTCTGCTGGTAAATTAATGAACTGAACATTACCTTAGAGCAAAACAAATGTGCAGGTGCTTCTTTCCAACTGATGGGGAAGCATGTTCTGCGCTGAAGAATGACTCGCATTGGCTTCACCTTCAAAGTTTGCTTCGGCTGATCATTAAAGAAAACTCATGCTTGTAAGGCTACAAAGATGATGAGGGGCCTGGAGCATCTGTCTTACAAGGAAAGGCTGAGGGACTTGGGTCTTTTTAGTCTGGAGAAGATTGGAGGGGGGGGGGAAACTGTTGAACACCTATAAATACTTAAAGGGTGGATGTCAAGAAGATGGGACCAGTCTTTTTTCAGTGGTGCCCAGTGACAGGACAAGAGGAAATGGGCACAAACTTGAATATAAGAAGTTCCACCTAAACATGAGGAGGAACTTCTTCACTTTGAGGGTGGCAGAGCCCTGGAAGAGACTGCCCAGAGAGGTGGTGGAGTCTCCTTCTCTGGAGACATTCAAAGACCATTTGGACAGGTTCCTGTGCAACCTGCTCTGGGTGGCCCTGCTCTGGCAGGGGGTTGGACTAGATGGTCTCCAGAGGTCCCTTCCAACCCCATAGCATTCTGTGAAAAGTCTGTGCATGCATAATCCTTATGAACTAAGGTGAGATGTGTCTAAAGGGGACCATAAGTGCGTAGGTAACACGATGTACCCCCTGGTATCTGGTAACACTCCTGTATTCCCAACACATTACATACTTCAGTTTTCACTGGAAAAAACTTGCCAGACACTCTACAACAGAATTAATCTCACCAAATGTATTTAGCAGAGCTCAGATATTTACTTTAGGATGAACTGCCTCTTCCTAAAAGTGTCATTCTTGCTATGGGCTATAAATGGATTATGTGGAACCAGCTCAGATGTAAATATTTACATTTTCTTAGGTGAATCTTGCTGCTGTGCTGCTGCCCTTTCCAAGAATTTAATGGCAAAATACCTCAAAACTTCTGGGAGATGGAAATAGGGACTAAAGCTTAGGCTCCTTTTTCAGAGGAAATAAACTCGTGCTTCCTTTTCTCCTTTCTTTGGGTCCTTGAATCTTGCATTTCTTTTCTAGCTGCTTGCCTTGTGGCTGGCCCACCCTCCTAAGAGTGGGAGTTGTAATTTTGGACCTTCTGAGAGCGAATGAAGGCACTGAATTTAATTTTACCATTTCTTGAATGGCTACGTAACTACTTAGTGTTACATCCAAAGGTAAAGGTTGCCATCTCAACTTCTTTCACTCACATCCTTTTTGGTAAGTGTGGACGGGTCTTCCGTTACTGTAATGGCCAGCAGATGCCTCAGTCCAGACTGAGATTTGGGTGTAAATCTTCATTTTTGTAGAATCATAGAATTGTCTGAGCTGGAGGGGACCTTTAAGGTCATTGAGTCCAACCATCAACCCAACACTGCCCAAACCACCACTAGTCCATGTCCCTCAGCACCACGTCTGCCTCGCTTTTAAATACCTCCAGGGCTGGTGACTCCACCACTTCCCTGGGCAGCCTCTTCCAACATTCGCTAACCCTTTTGGTGAAGAATTTTTTCTTAATATCCCTCCTTAACCTCCCCTGGGGCAACTTGAGGCCATTCCTCTTGTCCCATCGCCTGTTCTTTGAGAGAAGAGACCAACACCCTCCCTGGCTACACCCTCCTTTCAGGTAGTTGTTAAGAGTGAAGAGATCTCCCTTCAGTCTCCTTTTTTCCAGGCTAAATAAACGGTGAATTTTTATTCAGCCTGCTCTGATTTTTTTTAATATTGACTTTCTTTTTTTCTCCTGATCTTTCCGGAGAGGGGTTGCGTTTCCGAACTGGTTCCTCTTCAGCATTTCCTGTTGTAGAGTTGAAGAATCCCATCTCATCAACCTGCTTTTTTTTTCCACTAGGGCTCCTAACTCTGCTTGTGCTTTCTGTAAGACACCTTGGTGCCTAACACAGGCAAAACAGGGCACCTTGCATCTTCTTACATCTCCGCGGTGTGGGTAAGTGCATTCTGCAACGTGCTCCAAAGGCTGGCTCCCAGTGCCCCAACTGGGCACGCTGATGGCGTCTCCTGCAGCTCTTCTCTGCCTGAGTCATCTTCTGGGAGGAGAACCCCCCCCCCGAAGTGGATTTATTCCAGTTTATCGGGAAGCTGTGGGGGTGCATACTTGCACTGAGGAGCTGTGAAGCTCTCCAGAGTCCACTATTGAATTGTAATCTCTGTCATTACCTTTCCCCTTTGTCACACCTACTCTTTATTTGAGAATTAGGACGACACATTTCAGTCCTAAGGAGGAAAATGAGGATTTTCTGCTCGTAGTCGAAAAGTCTTGGCCGTATTGGAGACTTAGCAGGCAAGAGAATCCCAGAGTCATTTTAGGAGATATGATTTCCTGATTTTTACCAGCCAGAATGAAAGATACCTGTGCTGCCATGTTTGCACTTGTATATGCTGTGGTCTCAGAGTCAAGTGCTTGTCTGGGGATGAATTAAGGCTCAGCAAGTCAAGTGCCTTTGATTTTTACATGGTTGAAATGCACGGTGTGGTCACTGCAAGTGATTTAACTGTGAACAATGGGAATCTGTTAAAATTTCAAGCATTTTCAGTGCCTGCTTTTTGGTGCAGTCTGCTTGTTTCCACATTGCTGCCACAGCCTGATCTTTGCTGTTCACATGTCCAGAGTTTGTGGACTGGAGCCCATTTTTTATTCAGTACATTTTTTGAGGCAGTAAACTGGGCTTTTATTTGCCGTCTTTCTTTTCCTGGGCTATTTCCAGTTTCTAAAATAGATCGTGTACTATTTTTTCCTGCATTGTTTTCAAAGTAATTTTCCTTCTTTCTTTTTTTTTTTTTTTTTTTTTCCTTTTTCCTGCCTCCATTCCTTTTTCATTGCATAGTACAGCGTGCTTTTTGGCCTAAATTTGATGCTTTATTCTAACATCACTCTTGCTTTTGTTAACCTTTCTGCTGTTGCTTAATACATTAGTTTAAAAAGGCCCCAGCATTGCTAGGAACATAATAGAGAATGAAACAGAGGGGACTTGTGAAAGATGAAGCCATCTTCTGGCTGCTAAAGGGCTGCTGAAAAACAGCTGTGTAGGGATTTTGTTGAGATGGGTATGGGCTTTAACTCCAGCTTCAAGAGTTATGCTGATGACAAAGCATATAGTTTTTTTTTTTTAATCTCAGTTTGGGATATAGTGAGAAGGTGACTGGGGATGGAAAAGGCTTTTTGTTCCCAAATGAAAGCACTACCCATGTGGGTCACAATTCACCCGCAAGCAGCGCTGAAAGAGGTGTTGTGCTGGGATCCATCCATGGGGATGGCTGGGAGGGGGTTTCTCAGCAAGATAATCTTAACTGCCCTGAGTAATGTTAGAAAGGCACGTGCTCCCCGTAGTCTAGGCAAGTGAAGAGTCTTCTCTGGATGAACAGCAATGTGCTCTTGTGGCCAAGAAGGCCAGTGGCATCTTGGGGTGCATCAAGAAGAGTGTGGCCAGCAGGTTGAGGGTGGTCATCCTGCCCCTCTGCTCTGCCCTGGTGATGTCCCGTCTGGAGCACTGGGACCAGTTCTGGGCTCCCCAGTTCAAGAAGGACAGGGAACTGCTGGAGAGGGTACAGTAAAGGGCAACAAAGATGATGAGGGCCCTAGAACAAGGGCTACAAAGATGATCAGGGGCCTAGAACGTCTCTCTTATGAGGAGAGGCTGAGGGACTTGGGGCTTCTTAGTCTGGAGAAGAGAAGGCTGAGGGGGGATCTGAGTAACACCTATAAATACTTAAAGGGTGGGTGTCAAGAGGATGGGGCCAGTCTTTTTTCAGTGGTGCTCAGGGACAGGACAAGAGGAAATGGGCAAAAACTTGAACATAAGAAGTTCCACCTAAACATGAGGAGGAACGTCATTCCTTTGAGGGTGGCAGAGCCCTGGAAGAGGCTGCCTAGAGAGGTGGTGGAGTCTCCTTCTCTGGAGACATTCAAAACCCACCTGGACACGTTCCTGGGTGGCCCTGCTTTGGCAGGGGGGTTGGACTAGATGATCTCCAGAGGTCCATTCCAACCTCATATCACTCTGTGATTCTGACAGGTATTTGTACAGATAAGAGAGATGAAGGTACTCGGATATTTGTATGAAAATGCTGTAGCTGCTGAGCATCCACATTTCAAAGTGCTTTCCCAGGATAACAGTGTCATTTAAATGTGAGCGTGGTCTGTTTGTTTCTAATGCCTGCCAAAATCTTTCTAGGAACAGGATATAAAACTGCTACTTGGTGACTTGTTCTTTTTGTTTTGATCTTCGGTTTAATTTCAGCACGTTTGATTGTGCTTTTCATTCACTGGGGAGGCAGAAAAGTTACTTTTTTTTTTCCCCTTTCCTATGTGTCTTTTTTGTTTTTATGGGCGCACAACTTACTAGGATGATAATAACTCATCAAGTGACTCAGCTAGAAAATAATATATTTAGATTGTCCTTTGGAAGAGGAACTACTTTTTTATGTTGGGAAATGCTATAAGAGGTCAAATGCTTCAAATTTATTATTTTTTTTTAATGCCAAGTTTGCTGCCTGAATATGGGGCTCCTTATCACAGTTATTTGTCTGAGGTTCACTCTAACTCCTCGTCTTCCTGGTAGAGGTTCCTGGTAGAGGTTTTGTCCTTCTGTTTATTTACTGTGCCAAGTTTGTACCAAGGCTGTCATTTTTCTTTATGGTCTAAAACCTTCTTAATCCCAACTATAGGGGTCTTCCATTTTCTTTTTACTAAGAGTTGAGATAAGAAACAAGTTAGTTCCTGGAGAAGAATATTTATGTTGGCATAAACCAGCGCTGCTGCTGAAGGAGATTCTATCCCCTTTCTTTTCCCAAGTGTTTCACTGGTAGTTTAATGAACCAGATGAGGAACTTACCTTTGGGTTGAAACTAATCTAGAAGACAAAGTGTTTGCTGCCTCAAACTGCTCGTGGGACTTCAGACTCGCACACAAAACTGGAGGAGAATAATAAAGATGTTAGAAATGCGGTTACTTGGCTGTTGGATACTCCTGTGCCTTAAGGGATGCATCCGACTGGTTTTAAGCACGTTTATGCATCAGGGCTTGTCTGTAAAAGGAATTAAGTGCTTGGTTAGTGTGTGGTGGGCGAAGTGGTACCTTTGCCATGTAGTTCACAGAATGATATGGAGTTGGAAGGGACCTCTGGAGATCATCTAGTCCAACCCCCCTCCCAAAGCAGGGTCCACCCAGAGCAGGTTGCACAGGGACGTGTCCAGGTGGGTTTTAAATGTCTCCAGAGAAGGAGACTCCACCACCTCTCTGGGCAGCCTCTTCCAGGGCTCTGCCACCCTCAAAGTGAAGAAGTTCCTTCTCATGTTTAGATGGAACTTCTTAGATTCAAGTTTGTGCCCATTTCCTCTTGTCTTGTCCCTGGGCACCACTAAAAAAAGACTGGCCCCATCCTCTTGACACCCACCCTTTAAGTATTTATAGGTGTTGATCAGATCTCCCCTCAGTCTTCTCTTCTCCAGACTAAAAAAACCCAAGTCCCTCAGCCTTTCCTCCTAAGAGAGATGCTCCAGGCCCCTCATCATCTTTGTAGCCCTCTGCTGTCCCCTCTCCAGCAGTTCCCTGTCCTTCTGGAACTGGGGAGCCCAGATTCTTCAGATTCACAATTCTTCATCACCGAGTGCCCGAGTGTATGCTCTTGCCTTTGCACGTGCTTTTAGTTCAGCTTCCTCCATCACTGACAGCGGAGGGAGCCGAACGTGGTGGAAGTAGAAAAATCGATGCCAGGAGTTAATGCACATCAGAGGAGGAAGGAGATTGGTGGGAGATTGTTAATGATCCTGTCAATCTCTGCTGGCCTCTTGCTTTGCGTGGTTTTATTTGACAGTGAAGTCAGAGCGTGCAGAGGTAATTTCGGTCAAGGGAGAAAGATGAAAAAGAGCGAACTGTTAACGGAAATACTTGCCCTGTGTATCTTATGACTCACTTTTTTTTTCCTTCCACTTGCCAAAACAAGTTAGCAGGGAAAAAGGTTTTACTAAGGTAACTGGGAAGACCTGTTTGTGTTCATGAAGCGTGAAAACTGCCGGCAGCTTTTGCATCCGAAAATGTTCCTTCTCGTTCCCTTCCACGTAAGTCCCCCCAGCAGGAGGGGTTTGTTGTGCTTCAGTGTCCCTTATCCCATGAGGAGGAGGGGAGGCACAGGCTTTGCAATCCCCATCAGTACCAGGGACAATGGTGGTTCTGATCTTCCCCTCTGTGTCCAGCACCCCACATCTGCTGTGATATAAAGGTTTTTTTATTATTTGTAATCATTTTCCCAATAACAAGTTCTCTCTCCTCCCTTCAGACCCAGAGCTTTGTCTGTCATCTCCATTTTCTGCTTTCCTCCTCTATTTCAGTGTTCAGCTGGGAGCATACTCATTTTTGGCAGGGAAAATAAGTAGAGGTGAAACGGGGTTATGGTATATGGGAAGGTGTTAATGGGAACCCACAACTGGGTCTTTAATCCGCGGTTGTGCAGGTGTTTGAAAATTACAGCTTTTCTGCCCAGACAATGGGCTTTCCACGTGTTCCTGCTTTTTCTCTTCCGTTTCAATTTTCTGGCTTTCCCAAATTTATGAAAAACGTGTGACTGATGTTCAGGACGTGATTTCAGGATGTTCCCTGAAATGCCGGAGTAGATCGACCGGTGTTCAAAGGGTTTTGTGTGATGCCCAGACAAGAGCCTGCCCTCCAGGAAAGCTCAGGACTTAACAAATTGGCTAAACTCCACCAGAAGCCCTATAATTGTATATACAGTGACTCATTCTTTCTGACTCACGGTTTCTTCCTATGAAAAGTCTATATTTTCGAATATCTAGCAGATGGCACCGTGGTTTAATTATACTTGATTCTTTGAAACAGTTTCTCTTGAAATAGCCCTGTGTAGTTTTTATTAGCCCCCTGTACAGAGTCTTGGCGCTTTCTCCACCACTTAAGTGTATTCTGTGAAGGTTTTAGAGAGCTACTGTATGACTTTCCAGAGAGATCCAAGTTCCATAAAAGTTTGAGAATACCATTCAGATTTAGGGTTTTTTTTCATGCATGTTCCATCACACTTTTTTGGGCCGAAACATTAAGCAGAATGGCTGTTATGCAAGAAAAATGCTGTGTATTATTCCTGCCCTTATGTGACATTAAAAAAATGCAAAGTGTTATTAGGTTATTATACAAATTCCTGAAATGAGTGATGCAGGTCCCACTTGAATGGAGATGATGTTTTACAGAGGAGATGATAGTCTACTGTTGTTATTTGAATAAAAAAAAGGCAAACAACACAACCCAAGAGTAATTACGCCTCATTCATTATCTTTGGTATGTTACAGGTAGGGTTAGAAGACTGTTGTAAAAAAATGATCCTTATTGATGTCCCACTTTAATGAACTTTTATCAAGAATTATCTGTCTAAAATAAGTGAATTTAATGCATTTCTGAGATGACTGAAATGTTTGTCTTGTTTACTAGTGCACTTCTCCTTGCCAAATAATTGTTCTGGGAAAGGATGGATTGAAAAGATGGATTTTCTAGTACCCTTTAGCCTTCCTACCACCCTTCCCTGAGCTGGTAGTTCTGGGCAAGCTAGGTGTCCACTGCTGCATGTGATCCATATGTTATTTACAGCAATTTTGGTTTCAGTAGAGTTTGTGTCTCAGTCCCTGCTGTAATTCAGGCACCCTGGATGGTCAGGCTGAATATGGGTTTCCTTTTGTTTCCTTCTTACTGAATGTGTTTCCTTTTTTACCCCTCATCCTATCTCTACGTTCGCTGATAAAGAGTCCCTCCCCATCTCTCCTGTAAGCTCCCTTCAGTTGCTGAAATATTGTTATGATACATGAAAAAACATCTCGAAAGGGTAATAAATAAATAGAAAATGAATTTGAAATGTTTTGTGATGTTTATTTGTGAAAATGACCACATTGGAATATCAAGATCCTAGAAATGCAAGAGCTGAAATGTTGGAATCTCAGAAAAGAAGTGAGGTTTCTGTAGGTATTAACATAAATCACAGTAAGTGCTGACCAAGGCTGTGCAAAATTACTTTCCAGTTCTTTAATTTTTAACATTCTCCATTTCTTTGAAGACTGATACTCAAACAAAGATTTTTGTGGTGGCTGGTGATTTGATTGTTTGAAACAAATCACCCTTGTGTCTTTAAATTGGGTTTCGAATCAGTATATAGCCATTAAAAAGAGATCTGCTTAAAAACAAACAAACAAACAAAAAGATGCAGAACGAGAGCTTTGATCCAGTAAGATTTTTGAATACTTTGGCTCAGTTCCACGTGACACAAAGACAAGCTGAGGTTTAATTGTGCGAGTTGACTTTGATAGATTTGCTCATGTGTATAAAGTGCTTTGTGCTTAATTTTGTTGGTGCCAAGCGCTCGGTGCCTATCGGGGTTAAGACCTTTGATCTTGTTCCTTTTAAAATATGTGGTAGTTTACAACGATGAAATGCATCTATTTTCCGGAATAACCAAGGAAGGAGGAGATGTTAGGTTTTTTCAATATGATATGGTAATGGAAACTATGAATGGAATAAAAGAAGAATGAAATTAGGGCTATTTTGAAGTTGCTAATGAATTATTTTACACTTAAAGGAGGTCTCTTTTTGGGTACCAGGCTGCTACTTTGTGTATTTATTGAAGAAGTGAGTTGATGTAATAAATTTCTGATTGTGAACCAGCAGAGATGATCTGCTTCCGAAATGACACAAACATTTTCATCAAACTGGTATTTCACCAACTCCCTGTGTTCACCTGAAAATAGAGGTGTTTGTCTGAAAGCCAAATACCAGTTTGGTGAATTGAAGTTAAATATTGAAAAGATTCAGACAGATCCCCAAATGTTGTATAAAGAAGTAGCATCTCAGGAATGTCCAGTTTAGAACAACCACATTTGGTGTCCCAGTTGTTTATCCTGTGTGATTTTACTGGACCAGCAGAAAAATGATAAATTATGGTCATAAACATTGTTGGGTTTTAAACTTTTAAAGCATGTGTGCACAGAGTAATGAAAATGCTTGCAGAAAATAAAAATGTATGCAAAGAGCATAGAAATAGAAATACTTGAAAAGCTCATTTCTTTAACTTTTATTCAACAAATTACAAATGACAGAGCTCACGTCGCTGGGTGTGTAGAGTTGCTTTAATAATTATCAGTTGTATATTTTTGAAAGGTTATACTGCTCTCCAGCTTATAAAATTGATGTTCTGCAAATTTGCCACTTGGTGGTGCCAGATTGATTTATAAATCACAGACGTGAGCTCAGACGAGACGTTTTAAGTTGTATTGAGGAGTGTTCACTAAGAAATAAGTAAAATTTGGTTGGAAAACTTAGATTCTGTGATGGCTCTGGAGCAGCAGGTCTGGCCTCCATCCCTCGAGCTCCAGATCTGGAGTCTCCTCTCTGTCCCTCCGGTGCAAAAGCGAGTAAGTGCATGGCAAAGCTATATCTGTGAGGACGAAGTTCCTGGGACTTTTCTCCCGTACCACGTGCCTGGCCAAAAATAGTTTGGATTCAATGATTTAACCCAAAAGCAAACCGGTGCTTCAGGCACCGGGAAGAAGGCGGCTTTGGGGTTTCTGGAGGCAGCTGCAGGTGTGCTGCTCACAGTGGTATTTCTGTAGGTGTTCGCCTGGCCTAGTTCCTGTCCAGTTGTTGTTTTAATGCTGCCAAAATTTTTACATATTTATCACTGAGGTCTGTTTCCTTGAGTTTAAGGAAGGGCAACGGATGAGCATCATAAATACAAATCTAAACAAAATGACCCACGCGATTAAATTAACCTCTATCTCTCAGTTGTGGGGCTGCTCTTCGTCAGCCATAAAGTTACTATGTTTTAATAAAATTTCTCCATTTGTCACAGTGTTTCAGTGTTATCAGTGTTTAGCATTGAAGTATATTTGCACCAGACTTCATAACTTCTTTTTTTTTTTCCTCTCTCTCTCTTTCAATACTGCAGTTCCAAAAGAATTGGTGGAGCTTCACTTGAAACTGATGAGAAAGATTGGGAAGTCTGTCACGGCAGACAGATGGGAAAAATATTTGATCAAGGTACGATACGCGCGGTGTGTTATTCTGCCATGCTGGAGTACGGGTTGTGATGAGCTGTTGTGTCAGCAATTCCTGGGATGAATTATAGTCGGCCTCGGGCTGTTGTGGCCAACATCCATGTGTGTGCCCAGACCTCAGTTGCGTAAGATCCCAGTTTATCTTTCAATCTGCCTGGGTAAAAAAAAAAATAAATCTCTGAAAACAGACAATATTTTCTTCATGCAAAAGATTACACACCTTCACACCTGGTAGTGAAATACTTTTTTTTAAGCATTAAGACCCTAAATAAGGAAGGAGATTTAGTAGCCTGCAAACGGGCTAAATTGAGCAGAGAGATTTCCGCAGTAATAATTTGTTTCTGTATCAATTCTCTGAATATGATTTAATTATTGTGATTTAGTCGGTATTCATAGAGGGACTAACCATACAGAATTCTTGTAGCATGTGTTAATAAATGAAAGCATTGCAGCGATGCACACTCAGAATGGCACAGCCAAAATGAAAATGGAGTTATGCATCAGGAAAAAGAGAGCGGCCCATCATTTTACATAATTCTCTATTGGTATTTTAATTGTGGCTGTGCCATTGTTGGCACCTTACATGCTCAGTTTAAAGAATTTTACACTGCTTCACAAAACAAGAATATGCATATATGCAAAATTAATAGGTTACCGTTTACCCTCTGGATACATTTTGTATGCCTTTTAATCTACAAAAATATAGTCTTGGTATTGTCTGTAGAGCCACGGTCGCATCTTCTTTAGAAATAAGAACATTATGGTAATAACAATGACACAAATGATGGCACTTGGCAAATGCAGTTGCAGTTTGCCCCCTTAAGTGCTACGTAAAAGCTTTACAGGGGCAGGGATTTGACTTGAGGTTTGTGTAGTCTGAAGGTGATGATGTTTTTAGGGCTGGGAGTGTGTCAGAAAATAACCTGCTGAAGGGCTTTGGGTTAAATCTAACCTCTTAACCAGGTGTCAAGTCTTTATGATGGTGCTGTAAAATAATAATGCAATAATTTATGTAACTTTTGTGTACTTTGTACATTACCAAGTGCTGTTCTTACTGAATTGTGTTAAATTCCTTAATATACTGAAAAGCAGCAAGCTGAGAAAAGCCAACTCTGACTAGCGATGTACCCTGCTGAAGCCACTTACCACCAGCGTGGTAAGCAGAAAACAGAGAGAGAAAACATGTTTTGGAGGGAGTAGTTTGGAAAATCTTCCTTCAGCAGGCATTGAAAGGATGGGAAAGTGGTGAGGAAACCCTCCCACACGCTCCTGTTAAGACCAAGTAAGCGGTAATAAATTCTACTTCATTTAACAGTCTCCAGAGTTAACTTGAAGCTTATTCCAGCCAGTGGTTCAAAGCAGCCTTGAAGAACAAAGGAATTTGAATGTAACTAACTAGAGAGGTATGCTAATATTGTCCCCGTTACAAAGGGGTATAATTAATTTAGAAACACATTGAAGAGTATTGGGAAATGCCACAAAAGACAGGAAAAGCTGAAAAGGTGTAGAACCGTTGAGACCGTTATTCCTAGATGCCCACAGAATTGTCTGACGTGTTGTTGACATGCTCTAAGAGCTCATCTTGCCCTGGGTTTCCTTTGTTAGAAACTACTAATATCTTGCTTTGATAAAACAGGGTTTGGTGTGTTCTAGATGTGGCCATTTTGACAGGACAAGAGGAAACGGGCACAAACTTGAATGTAAGACGTTCCATCTAAACATGAGGAGAAACTTCTTCACGTTGAGGGTGGCAGAGCCCTGGAAGAGGCTGCCCACAGAGCTGGTGGAGTCTCCTTCTCTGGAGACATTCACACTCACCTGGACACGTTCTTGTGCAACCTGCTCTGGGTGGCCCTGCTTTGGCAGGGGGTTGGACTAGATGATCTCCAGAGGTCCCTTCCAACTCCTACTATTCTGTGATTCTGTGAATATATTTCGGGATAGGAAGTGAACGTGGCAGTTGAGAGCTCTTTCCCTTCCCACTTCTGATGGGGAACTGCCCAAGGTGACTCATCATCATACACACTAGTCTTTTTTGGAAAAAAAATGGATTTTTTTCCAGGAATCTGATTTTTCTGTGCAAATATGATCATTCTGTGCTCATATATGACTGAGGTAAAGAAGTGACTTGTCCTAAACATAATAGCAACTAAGAAGAACTGTCCAGCTTAGATGTTTTTTGAAAAACATGTAGATGAAGTAATTCCAGCTGCACTGGCTCCTGACAAAATGCTTTAACTTGACCATTGGCAAACATATTTTGCGTTTTTGTACAGATAAGATTTCTCTGGACTGATCCGTCTGGGACCTTCAAGCCAAAACTGGCGTGTTCTGAACACACTGAATCATAGAATGGTTTGGGTTGGAAGAGACCTTAAAGATCAAGTTCAAACCCCCCTGCCCTGGGCAGGGACACCTCCCACCAGACCAGGTTGCTCAAAGCCCCATCCAACCTTGAACCCCTCCAGGGATGGGGCAGCCACAGCTTCTCTGGGTAACCTGTTCCAGTGTCTCACCACCCTCACAGCAAAGAATTTCTTCCTGAGATCTAATCTAAATCTCCCCTCTTTCAGTTTAAAACCATTACCTGTTGTCCTATGGCTCCACTCCCTGATCAAGACTCCTTCCCCATCTCTCCTGGAGCCCCTTGAGGGACTGGAGGGGGCTCTAAGGTGAAATTTAGGGTTGGTTTTGCTGCTGTTTCCAGAGACAGTTTTCTGTGTTTTTCAGATGTGATTTACAAGTTTTTAAGGAGCTGAGCGACCATATCTTGTGTTTAATAATAATTAGGTGATTGGAAGCCTACACTGTTTTCAGAGAATCATGGAATGGTTTGGGTTGGAAGGCACCTTAAAGAGTTCCAATCCCCTGCCCTGGGCAGGGACACCTCCCACCAGACCACGTTGCTCAAAGCCCTGTCCAGCCTGGCCTTGAACCCCTCCAGGGATGGGGCAGCCACAGCTTCTCTGGGCACCCTGGGCCAGACTCTCACCACCCTGAAAGGAAAGAATTTCTTTCTAGTATCCAATCTAAATATCACCTCTTCCAATTTAAAAGCATCACCCCTCCTCCTGTGGCTCCACTCCCTGATCAAGACTCCTTTCCCATCTCTCCTGGAGCCCCTTTAGGGATTGGAAGGTCATTATAAGGTCTCCCCAGAGCCTTCTCTTCTCCAGGTTGAACACCCCCAACTCTCTCAGCCTGTATTCATAGGAGAGGGGCTCCAGCCTTTGGATCATTTTTGTGACCCTCCTCTGGACCATTGCAACTGGTCCATGTCCTTCCTGTGTTGAGGTTTGAGTTTGATTGAGTCTTTTCAGCAGGGATTTGCTTCCATGCAGATTTTGTGTGCTAATTTGGGGAGTCGTGATTCAACGCTGGCACTTCAAAAATCATCTGGACTGGAGCTCCTTTTAACAGGCGTTTCCCCTAGAAGAGTCCCACTGACTGGAGATCCCACGATGTCTCCTCAGTTGATAAACAGCTCCTCTCTGTTCATGAGAGTTGTCGTAAGCACTTCTGAGTTGTTTAGGAGGAGAGGGAATTCCTTCTCCACCGTTATTATTGGAGCTCCTGCTGATTCAATCTATTTATCCTCTACTGCCCGTGATTTTTTTTCGTGTTTTGGGTTGGTGGTTTTTTTTTTTTTTTCCCCAGATTGTTGTCACTGAATTCATTTGCTTCAAGTAAATTGAAATTGGCTCTACTTAGAGTATGTTGAAATATTTATCAAATGGCTTGAGGCCAAGATGTTTAGCGTTTTCTAAAGAATAATAATTCCACAGCGTGGAGTGAATATCAGTTGCATTCATCATCTGCATTACAGTTGTAGGACTTAACGTTCCCAGGAGAGCTTGGGAGCTTACATGCTAAATGCTGTAAAGGCACGTAATAAGAAATCACATCTACTTGAGGGAATTTATATTCTAAACAGGCAAGTCAGAAATAGAAAAATGGAAGATTGTTGCACAGCAAAAGACAAGGATCCCTTCCCAGTTCCGAGTTTAAGAGGTTTAGAGAAGTTGGTGGTGACCAGGACCTGGATGATACGCTCTTCCATGGAGATTTGCCGGCGCTTCCCAACCTATCCCAGTTTTACTTTTCATCTTTTTTGTGAGGTTTTCTAATCTGCAATCCTGCAGAGATCATGTATAATTGCTGCTGCAGTAAGGTACTATTAATCTAAAGTTGCTTTTAACCACTAACCCTAGAAATCTTACTTTATTTGTGACAGATATGCCAAGAATTCAACAGCACTTGGGCTTGGGAGATGGAAAAAAAAGGATACCTAGAAATGAGTGTTGAATGCAAACTGGGGATTCTGAAGGTACGCGTTCATCCGCTGAGTTTCTAAATGACTTTTTCCATATTAACTTAAATATCTTGGACATTTTGCTTTCTCAGTCACTTCAACATTTTGCAAATTTAGCTTGACTGAACCATAAGGAGATGCCTTAAATGTGGAGCTGATCTGGTAACGGGCAGGGTGCTCGTGGTAGTGGGTTGGGCCCAAACTAAATGTAGCACTTTGTGTATTTTTTACACTTTGTATGAAAATTGTGTTGTACTTACTGTCAGTAGCTATTTGCCTATGTGATACACTTTTTAAAATGTTTATTAGCTTGCAATTAGATAAGCTGATCTGAATTCCAAAGGCAAAGGTGGGACTTCAGGTTTTCAAGTCTTGAGAAAACTGTCAGGGCAGGTTCCAGGTTCTGTAGTTTTTTTTAATTGGAGAATAAGACCATTTGTACTATGTAAAAAAAAAAATTAAAAATAAACTTTCTAAGCTGGCCAGGAAAAAAACAATTAAAAATTGTGTCTCGTTTAAAAACAACGTGGTCTGGAAAAAATCCCAGCAGCTATAGCTCACTCCTGGATCCTATAGAGAGGCTTAAAAAGAAGTTCCAAATTACACTGCTAATTTTCTTCTTTCTGTTTATATTTTGATGTTTTAACAGCCTCTCTCCTTTCTCACTTTTTCAGTATCTCTGTGAATGTCAGTTCGATGACAATCTAAAGTTTAAGAATATCATTAACGAGGAGGATGCCGATGCCATGCGTCTGCAGCCCATCGGTCGAGACAAGGATGGGCTGATGTATTGGTATCAGGACCTAGTCCTCGTATTGCAGTCCTACATGTATCTTCTTGTCCTACTGGTCCTACCTAGGTGCACCTTCACGTAACAATCCATAAGGTAAAAAAACAAACAAACCAACCAAAACAGTAAAAAAAAGAATAACAAAACATCCCCCAAAACGACAAACACTGACTCGAAATCTTTAAATAAAGTTATTTAGAGGCAAAGAGGCAGAGTAGGATTCACGGCAGTGGGATATTCTGCCTTCACGTGTGTGTTTTAGGGGAAAAACCATGTACAGAAATAACTCACTGATTTGTTGGTAATAGCCAACATGTAATTTGTTTTCTGCTTAATCAAGCTACAATAGATATATGGAAGGGGTACCGAGAGGACGATGGCTCTGTATTGCTCACTGAGCAGCTAAATGCCTTAGGAGATGGAGCAGGACTCTTCTTTCTTTAACTTCTGCTCTATTAAGGCAATTGCAAGTTTTGTTCTTGGGGGAATTACATTGCAATTTTAACTTCATGGAACGACAAAAATGTTGACAGTACAAATAAGCAAGAAAAATCCTCTGGAGTAGAATTTGGCTTATAGATCACTGACAATGAGGTGCTTGACGTTGATGCAGCCTGACATATGTACGTGGCTCAGTGTCTCAGTTGCTGCAGATTGGTCTCTTAATATTTTTATAATATTTTAGCTTCAGATTTATGGGGTTTTGTAATTCTTGTTACATATTGAGCAACCTGGTCTAATGGGAGGTGTCCCTGCCCAGGGCAGGGGGGTTGGAACTCGATGATCTTTAAGGTCCCTTCCAACCTGAACCATTCTATGTTTCTATGATATTTTGTTTTTCATAATCCTACTCTATGCAAAGGATATAAGGTGTTTCTTACTGGAAAAACAATTAGTTTGAAATCATTTTCATATCTACTATATCCATTTTTACTTTATGTAAACTTCTTTCTTTTTTTTTTTNTTTTTTTTCTGTTTTATTCTGTTTTATTTACACATCCGTGAGTTTAGTAACCAAGGGAGTCATATAAAACTGTTAAAACCACTATCAAAGGGCCATAAAATGATAAGTGTTACTACCAAATTTCGACAGCTGTTGTAGGTGGATAAAGTAAATGTATCTAAACAAACCAGTCAAGCTGTGCGGTGTTTATCTCTCTTCGTGCGTTATAGACTCCAGAGATCAGTGCGAAAAGCAGAAGAAATTAGGGTTCTGCTGGGAAAATTCTGACGCTCCACACGACGGGGAAACACAGTAATGAGTTGTAAAATCTGAAATGGTTTTACACCTGTGGGATGCCGTGTCTTGGGGTTGTTGCCCTTCCAGGCTTCATTTTTTTGTTCTTTAAATGTGGGCAAAACCAATTGCTGAAGGGTGACTTTGAATAAGGAAATGCGAGGGCCTTATTATTATGGTCTATTACGAAAACTACGACTCTGTTTAATCATCGCTTAAATTCATTATACATCAAGGTGTTTTTTATAGGTAGATTTCTAGTTCAAATAAGGAGTTACAGTGCACTGAGACTCACACGCGTAGAGAGGCACATTTTCTCACTGTAATAACTCAGGTAGCTGGAGTTTTGTAGATATCTTTGTATTGTTTGCTACACGTGCTTAGGATGGGTCCTGGTGGACAACAGGATGACCATGAGCCAACAATGTGCCCTTGTGGCCAAGGCCATTGGCATCCTGAGGTGCATCAAGAAGAGTGTGGCCAGCAGGTGGAGGGAGGTCATCCTGCCCCTCTGCTCTGCCCTGGTGAAGCCCCATCTGGAGCACTGGGTCCAGTTCTGGGCTCCTCAGCTCAAGAAGGATGAGGAGCTGCTGGAGAGGGTACAGCAGAGGACCACAAAGATGATGAGGGGCCTGGAGCATCTGTCTTACAAGGAGATGCTGACGGACTTGTGTCTTTTTAGTCTGGAGAAGAGAAGGCTGAGGGGAGATCTGATCAACACCTATAAATACTTAAAGGGTGGGTGTCAAGAGGATGGGGCCAGTCTTTTTTCATGGTGCCCAGTGACAGGACACGAGGAAACAGGCACAAACTTGAATCTAAGAAGTTCCACGTAAACATGAGGAGGAACTTCTTTCCTTTGAGGGTGGCAGAGCCCTGGGACAGGCTGCCCAGAGAGGTGGTGGAGACTGCTTCTCTGGAGACATTCAAAACCCCCCTGGACACATTCCTTTGCAACCTGCTCTGGGTGGCCCCGCTCTGGCAGGGGGTTGGACTAGATGATCTCCAGAGGTCCCTTCCACCCCCATAGCATTCTGTGATTCTGTGGTATTTGCACAAAATGTCTTGATTGCTTTAGAAAATTTCACTCGAATGATACTGTTGCTCTTTTGGTGCATGAGCAGAAAACTACAATTATTTCCTCTCACAGAATCACAGAATCTTCATGGTTTGAAGGGACCTTTGAGATCATTGAGTCCCACAAAAAAAACCCTACCAAAACAAAAAACAACAACAACAAAAAGATGATACACAACCAAACCCACAAACAGACACAAACCAACAATCTCGGGCACTAGAGCATGCCCTGAAATGCCACGTCTACACGTTTCTTAAATCCCTCCAGGGATGGTGACTCCACCACCTCCCTGGGCAGGCTGTTCCAGGGCCTGACCACTCTCTAAGTAAAGTAATTCTTTCTAATATCTAATCTAAACCTCCCCTGCCACAGCTTTATACCATTTCCTCTGGTCCTGTCATTATTCACTTGGGAGAAGAGGCCAACACCTCTCTACAACCTCCTTGCAAAGAAAAAGCAGTGAGGATCAGTTAAGAGGATAATAAATAAAAGAATAATAGTAGCAGCTTGGATCCAGACAAAACTTGAGTCGAAATAGGTAAGGTCCTTCCAAAAAAGTGATTTTTATTTTGGTGTAGATAAATTGGAAGGTTTCTGACAGCTAAGTTGCAGCCACTCTGGTGGGACAGGCATTTCACTATGCTCATATGTCAGGTTTTCAGGGCAGGATTCATTTCAGCAGGTGGCGTTTGTTTATTTTTTATGATTCCCTTTGGGGTGAGTAAGTGGCTTATCAGACACTATGTTTTTTCTCCTGTCATCTAGAAACCGCAATGAGCTCGCCGAGACCCTTGAGCTCTTGAAAGCACAAATTGATCCTGCCCTGTTGAAAAACAACAGTTCTCAGCAGGAGAATTCATCACGTGAAAGCCCAAGCATAGAAGATGAAGACACCAAAAAGGGCGAAGAAGCACCTACACAAGGTTTTCTGCCTTCTTTTCTCAAATTTTAAATGTTGTGCTATGGCAAGTAAATCAAGCACATATTGAATACTTTGAAATTATAAATTTTATTGGAGGTTTTTTTAGTGCATATTTAGACTCAGGAGTATTTATAAGAAGAGAACTGTGTATAAATTGTTTTCGAAGTAATTTTATTTTTGCTGTACCTTTATTATATTGTAAATACTCATCATTGTATGCTTTTGTGGAGCGTTGAGCTGTTGCCAATCTTTTCCTGTTCTAGCAACATTAAAATTGTAAAAAGAAAAAAAATCTGTTTGTGCAATGCCATGATTGAAATCAATCCAGTATTGGGTGTGGTGTTTACTTTCGCTTTTGAGTTTGAATCCAAAAAATACAGGTTGCTTCCTCAAATGTGTCATAATCGACATGATTTTTTGTGAAGACATGAACTAAAGCAATTTAAAATATTGAAATATTTTAGAAGTGAAGTGGTCTTTAGCTGCCTCCGCTGTTCTTATTAACAAAGAACCTTTTTTTCCTTCCTTATTATCATGTCATTGCACATATTTAACAACTGACTTGTTGGTTTGTGTGTTGTTTTTATTAAGTATCAGTATCAGCCTGAAGTATATTGTTGTAAGAATCTGATCTTTTTTTTTTTTATGTTATGAAAAGCTAAAAAGCTCGTTATCCCAAGTAATTTTACGGGTAGTAACTGGGGTAGTAACCTAGTACCCCAGTACTATCCTTTTGCTAAAATACAGGAAATGATTTTCACAATCAGAAACAAGATGTAGGGAATCCACTGTGTTCCTATGTGTTTCTTCAAATCTCTTGAAGTTAATTTGATATATGGGATTAGCCGAGGCCTGTCTGGGTTCTGAGTACCAAAGAGAAAGATTTGCTACTTCATTCTCCTTCTTTGCAACAAACAGTGTAGACCAGAAGAAAGAAAGAAAATATTTAGATGTTTGAGTTGTTGCGGAAGCATTAAAAGACTCCTGTAGAAATTGCAGTAAATTGTGATGAACAGCAGCAAAATTGTCTGTCAGTTGAAGGCATGTCCAGTATCTAACTGTGCGTGGAAGTGACAATGTAACCTGCCTCATTACCGACGCTGCAGAATTAATTCCAAGTAGTGATCTTTGTCTCACTAAAAATTGGTCAAGTCAGCTTAAATCATCAAACCGAGTTCCCTACTTCAGATACGGATTTATTTTACATTGAATTCAGAAGGAACCATCTGAAAACATTTTCATAAATGTCCCCACCGTAGATAAATCCCCAAATCCAGTGTCACGTTCCCGAGGGTCAGTACTTGCATTAGGCTGTGTGTATTGATGTAAAATTGCTCCTCGGCGCTAGTTCCACGTAATGGCTAAGGAATTCTTTAGGCGTGCAGTGATTGAAGTGCAGTCAGTGGATTCACAGAGCACTGCTTTCAGCTGAGAAGCTTTAGTATTTCTCCCTGCTCATCCAAGGACTGCACTCAGAGCCCTTTAAGCTGCGGTGAAAACATATTGGAAGACCTGATACCTGTTCCCAGACAGCATTAAATTAGTTCGTAGAAAAATAAGGTAAATCGAAGCAATGCTTACGTGTTTTTTACTGGACTGCTTGATTGACTCGAATAGTGTTAAGACAATTTGTGCATTGACTGAGTCATTTTGTGTATAGGAAATGCCTTACGAGCATTTTGGGGAGTTGAACTGTATTAAAAATGTTGTTTTTCAGTATAGAAAGGTTTGGGGATCCTGGGGATCCTTGATGTTAGAGATTTGGGAGAATGCAGTAGGTGACGGGAAGAAATGGTTGAACAAAGTTTGGACAGGAAGAAGGGAAGGGAGGGTGAAAGAAAACAGACACAGAAAAAAATACTTCATTCTCACCGTACAGACAAACGTCTTTGAAGAGGCAGCTTTTATGTTACAAGGGCTCAGAGTGGGGACCACTCTGGTAAAAACCAGCCCCGAGCCTTCAAAATGTTGTCACCAGTGCTTTAGAGATGCATCTCTCAGCACTGTACTCATTGCTGAGACTTCTTGGGATAAATGCTTTGTATTTGAAAATAGTATGCAATCTCTGAAATCTTCCTCACCACTCTTTTAGTTTGTAAAATCCTTTTTTTCTTTAAGTTAGCTGTCGTGTGTATTTCTAACCACTTTGGGAAGTTCTCATCTTGGAAGAGAATTACACTAGCGTGGAGGGAGAGGGGTGAGGTAGAAACCAAAAAAAAAAAAAATCATCCTTTTGTTTGGAGTTGTGGCACATTTGCAATAACATCTTCCAGATGGCAGAAGATGCTGTTATGGTATACGTAGTGCTATTATATCTGCTTTTTGTCTAATTAGTTCTGTCGTTAGCTGACTCAAAAAGTATGGTAAAATAAAAAAGCTGAGGTATTAAGAGGCTGCAGTAATGATAAATAATGGGCTTAAGCCCGTAGTAACAAAACAGGTGGGTGGTTTCTTGTGAATGCTGGAACTGCACTTAAAGGCCGAACGATCTAAAACTGACTTAGCAAAGTAGGTATGACCTAATTCTTGAAACTCTACATTTTTTTTCTGGGATATTCTACTACTCTGCTTGTTTTAGAAGCGGCCCAGAGAATCTAGATGAATTTTGCCATAAGCTACAGTGTTGAATGTCTTCTCTTTTCTCTGAACTATTGAAATACAGTCGTTAAGTATTTCTTGAAATAAAATCGTGTATAAATAGGGGGCTGATTTCTATGTGGAATTTCACGTGAAGACCGTGGAATCTTCCACCATGTTCTGGTTTGTGAAACCATTCAGAAACTCAAGCGAGACTTCACGTTGATGCTTCGTGAGCTGAGAATTTAGGTTTTATGCATCCGCTGAAAGTATTGCGATGCTGCTAAAGAAGAGGCTGAGATGTCCCTATAAAGAAGGATAGATCTATAATTCTGCTGCTAGCTCCTGAAATCTAGCTTTATCTTGGTATATAATGAAACTGAACTGTGATTCTGTAGCTAAAAATTGAGAACCCACTCATTTAGTTACGGTATTAGATAAACCAGACTCCTAATAATTCCATGAGAGAAGATTCATTTGCGGGGGACGTTGGGTTGTTGGGTTTTTCAGATAGGCCTTTGTTCTGCTGGATGCTCTTTGTAATCCTGTAGGTCCCCTGGTTGTTTCATAGCTCTTTTTCTCTGTCAACAGAAAATCAATTAAAAATCAAAGAAGAAAAAGAGGAGGTGGAAGAACAATCAATGGAAACGGAAAGCCTTCCTCTTCCTGAAGTCAAAGAAGATGAAAACACGCCAAAAATTGAGAAAGTGGAAGAAAAAGAAATTATAAAATTGCCAGTAATAGTAAAATTAGAGAAACCTTCAGAATACAATGAAGAAAAGCAAAGTGTCAAAGAAGAAAGTGACTCCTTTAAAGAAAACGTCAAGCCTGTTAAAGCAGAGGTGAAGGAAAACAAAATAGAACCGAAAGACTTAAAAGAAGTAAAAACTTGTACGGACAAAATAGCAGTTCATGAGCCAGAGAGGTTAGAATTTTGTGTTAACGTCAAAACTCCCCAAGAAATTGTGGAGAAATCTGTGGAAGAAAGTGAGAAACTTAAAAATGACCAGCAGGCAAAAATACCGCTTAAAAAGCGAGAGATCAAGCTGACGGATGACTACGACAGTCCGATAAAGGGGCCTCTGTGTAAATGTGTTACTCCTACAAAGGATGTCTTGAAGGAAGAAGGGAAACCAGAAGAAGAAGCTTTTAAGAGAGTCCCTACAATTACTGCTTTATGTCCCGATGGGAAAGTGCTCGTAAATGGGGAGGTTACCTGTGAAAAAATCACCCCGAGTGTCATACAAAATAATAAGTCGGAACACTCTGCCAGCGCGAAGGAAGACAGTGGGTCATTAAAAGAGAAAAATGGAAAAAATGGGGAAAAGGTAACAGACTCTGTTAGTAAAATTATAAAAACCTGCGAGGTTGAGAAAAACACAGTAACTGTGGTGAAGGAGATGGGGGTTGTGGTCTCTGAGGTTTCGAATCAGAAAGTGCCTTCAAAGGAGGAATCTAGTCCTGTGGAAAAAGAGTCCCTCGACAGCACAACTGCTGAAACTGTAGTGGAAGAGTCTTCAAACTCTGAAGACTGTGCCAAAACAACCGAAGAGATGCTAGCCATGAAAATCAAAAAGGACAGACTACCGTCACCCAAAGAATGTTTAGAGAATAAGTTAGAGAAGTCCCCAAACGCATCTGCTCCTGCAGAACCGCCCAAGCTTGCGCTCCCCGATGAGGAGACTTTGAAAAGCAAAGGTGAGTCTGAGGAGAAACCCGATTCTCCAAAAGCTGCTGAAACGTCCCCTTCGTCGTCTTCTCCTGTGGCTTTAGAGAAGCCAGTTTTGGAAAAGGAGGGCTCGGATAATAAACCGGCTTTACCGGAGGAGAGCAAAGTAGAAGAAAAATCCAGCCCTGAAAAACAAGAGGAAGAGCCGGAAGCTGCCAAGACAGAGCCAAATTCCTTAGATGATGCTCATGCTTCTAATATAGAGGACTCCTCAGAGGGTAAAAAGGAATCTCCGCCACCTAAAAGCAAATTTAAATATAAGCTAGTTTCTGAAGAGGAAAGCTGTGCGACAGACAATAAAGAAATAACTTCTGAAAGACAGAAAGAAGGAATTAAATTAACCATCAGGATCTCCAGTCGGAAGAGAAAGACAGAAACGCCGCCAGAAGACGTCGGCATTGGCCGCACGTTAAGGCGATCTCCAAGGATATCCAAACCTACTCCAAAAGTTGTGGAGACTCGGGATCAGAAACCTGAGAAAAAACGAGCCGAAGAGGAAGAGGAGAAACCTGCAGCAGCACAAAAACCCGAACGCAAAGAAGATGTGAAAAAGCAAGAGAAGGAGTCAAATTCTAAGGTTAACAAGGTAATAACACTTTATTTCCCAGGAATATAGAGTACCCACGGGCTTTTTTATAAGGAGAATATACACTTTACATAGGAATATTGAGGATTTTGTTCCTTTGGTCAGCTTTTGCAAGGAATTGGCTTTGCAATCCAGGTAGTGGACTCAACAAATCTAAAAACACCCCCTAAGAGAGTGTTGACTTAGCAGTTTATAAAAATCTCTCATTTAACCTAAAAAAAGTAGAGAGCAAGTCAACCCGAGGGAGTTCTTCTAAGAAATGAAATGGTGGGAGCTGAGTCAGTCTGAGTGGCTGACCGGAGACTTCCAGCTCCTGTGGATTTACTAGGATGGAGACTTGATGGTGGCTGGTTGGTCAGGATGATCCTAAGCCACAAAGGAACCAAAAAATGGTTAAGAGTATAAAAAAAATAAAAAAAATTACGACTTCTGTTTCTAGGTGAAGCTAAAGTTACTGTTTTGGTGAGTTCGTGATATAATTTAGCTTTTCTCATACATGGGATATAGATTTTACTTTGGGTGGAGGTGTCTTCTTTCATGATGAACTTTTGCTTATGCAGCCTAGATCTTAAAGGTATGTCAGGTAAATATAACAATAAATAGAAATATATGCATATGGATAGTTTTCTTCTAAGTTTATGTAATTATAAACACCTTTTGTTGATTTATCTTCCATTTTTTCTGGATATGGAGTAAAAAAGAGAAACAAGGAACAAAAAGCCTGTATTTTTAAATGCACTCTTTTTATATTAACTTGAAATCTTACTAATTTTTTCACTGCTACACATTTCTTTACTGATTCTTTTGTAATTCTACCAAGACATTCACTTATTTAGCAAAGTTGAGTAACCTTCATTAAACGAGCAGCTGATTTGACAATGATTTATAACATTTATACTGAAAAATGCTGTCATAGACACAATGGGGAAAAACTTCAAAGATTAACTTTAAAATTTTCATTTAAAAAAATAAATTAAAATCACAGTGATTGTAAGTCCTACGAGTGGTTTTAATTTTGAAGCACTGTCGCTAAAGGAGTTTCAACTTGATCTCTTGTTTTTGAAGGATATAGAGCTACAAATACTTACTTCTCTAGACAGATTTGAAAATAAATATGATAGAGGAAGAAGTTTGAAACTATTTAGCTTCTGCCATTTTATTGAGGTGAAAAATACCCAACTCTTTAAAAGGCTATTTTATATTTGTTTTCTTTGAAAGAAGTGTTTTTTAAAAATAGATTTGAAATGATGATAGCATATGAGGAAACCTAAACTTAAACTAACATAATAATGGATTTAAAGTACATTTGCTGCTAAAGTTTAATGACAAGTAAAAAAATCAGTAAAGAGCTGGAAATTAATGTTAAGAACCTGAAAAAAATTTTACCAGTATGAGAAACACTGCTCTGGTACAAGTCTGTCCTGCAGAAGTGGAATATTTTGTACATTTTAGTTTATTCAGCTCATTCAGGTCAACGAGTACTTTAGTCAAAGTTGAAAAATGTTTTGAGTTGAAAAAGCTAGGGAAGTTATTTTCCTTTTTCAGTGTCTGGGGAGGGAAGGAGTTCAGAGAATGTCTGTAAGAAGTCAGTTAATGGGAAGAAAAGTTTCTTCTGTTTCGGCTGTTCCTTTAGATATAAAATATCGTAGTTGGGTAGATAAAAAAGAGTGTGGCCAGCAGGTGGAGGGAGGTCATCCTGCCCCTCTGCTCTGCCCTGGGGAGGCCCCAGCTGGAGCACTGGGTCCAGTTCTGGGCTGCCCAGTTCAAGAAGGACAGGGAACTGCTGGAGAGGGTACAGCAGAGGGCTACAGAGTTGATGAGGGGCCTGGAGCATCACTGATGAGGAAAGGCTGAGGGACTTGGGTCTTTTTAGTCTGGAGAAGAGAAGGCTGAGGGGGGGGATCTGATCAACACCTATAAATACTTAAAGGGTGGGTGTCAGGAGGATGGGGCCAGTCTTTTTTCAGTGGTGCCCAGTGACAGGACAAGAGGAAACAGGCAAAAATTTGAATAGAGGAAGTTCCACCTAAACATGAGGAGGAACTTCTTCACTTTGAGGGTGGCAGAGCCCTGGAAGAGGCTGCCCAGAGAGGTGGTGGAGTCTCCTTCTCTGGAGACATTCAAAACCCACCTGGACATGTTCCTGTGCAACCTGCTCTGGGTGGCCCTGCATTGGCAGGGGGGTTGGCCTAGATGATCTCCAGAGGTCCCTTCCGACCTCATAGCATTCCATGATTCTGTGAAAGGAGTTTTAACGAATACAAAATAATATTCTGAATATTAATCAAAATCTGTTTTTCATTCAAAATATATTTTTAACTAGTAAAACTTACCACATCTGGAGAATAAGAAACGTTGTTTTCTGCTGTGTGTAATAAAGAGGAGGAAAGTCCAAGTAAGTGCCTGGTAAGAGCTGTGGTTGCTTTACTGAGGTAGATACGATACGGAGGGGGAGATGCTCCTTTGATTAGAAAAAGAAAATGCATAGACTGATTCAGGTTTTGCTTTAGAAAAATGATGGAAAAGTATAAATATGAAAGAAGACCTAGATATAAGTTATGGACTTCAAAGGTGCAGTGAATGTATTTCACTAAAGCGTTCCTATCTTAGAGGAAAGCACCAGAGATACTTAATATACCTGTTAGAGGCAAGAATAGCTCCTAAAGCAAAATAAAAGCCATGAACTGTACGTGGGGAGGAAAAAAAGAAAAGATTCTTTTTGGATTGAGGAAAGCTGTCCTCAAAAAGTCATAAAGTTTAAATGTGGAATTTACCATGTTCACAAGCAAGTTGATCTTGTCAAAATACAAAAAAAGGGCAGGAGCTGACGAATTTGTCTTCCTACTTTTAAACCGTAATTTGAAAGTTTCTCTTTACCAGTAAATGGGAATTTTTCTCCCTTTACTACCCTGTTGCACTTTAAGGCTCTTTGAAAGATTCTCTGTGCGTTGAAATGCTCTGTTGTAAATTTTCTGCATCTGTTCAGATTGAAATGAATCACTTCACCGCAGAGAAAGATAGTTTTTCAAGGTGTGGGAGGAAACCCTGTAAGCTCCTTTTGTGTTTTCTCTTTGAAATGGTGTGTCTCATAGAGAAGCAAAGTTCGGTGGACGGGTACGCGGACACGCGGCAGGTGGAAATACTCCAGTAATGAAGAAAGTGAGGACTCGGAGAGCGAAAAAAACTCAGAGGAGGAGGAGGAAGAGGAAGAAGAGGAGGAAGAAGAAGCTGCCCCTGCTGATGATGATGAGCCGTGCAAGAAGTGTGGCCTTCCCAATCACCCCGAGCTGGTAGGCGTTTGGGGAAAGCTTCTCTTGGCTCTTGTGTCAGATGTGGTGGATGGGCTTTGGTGGAACCTGAAGGCACATGATCCTTGGAGTTGGCTGCATCTAGGAGTAGATGAGTTTAATAAGGAGAGAAGGAAGTTATTTCTTTTTCCTGCCTCTGAAATGTCATCTTTTATGAGGTATAAAACAGTTTAGCCCATTGAGAATTATTCTGGGTGAGGCTTTGAGGTTGTGTCAGCAATCTCAATGGAAACAGAGGAGACAAGACAGGGAAAGAGTCCAGCAGAGGCTACAAAGATGATCAAGGGATTGGAGCATCTCTCTTCTGAGAAAAGGCTGAGAGACCTGGGTCTCTTCAGCCTGGAGAAGAGAAGGCTGAGAGGGAAACTCATCAATATCTAAAGGGTGGGTGGCAAGAGAATGGGGTCAGACTATTTTCAGTGGTGCCCAGTGACAGGACAAGGGACAACGGGCACAAACTGGAACACAGGAAGTTCCATCTAAACATGAGGAGGAACTTCTTTCCTGTGAGGGTGGCAGAGCCCTGGAAGAGGCTGCCCAGAGAGGTGGTGGAGTCTCCATATCTGGAGACATTCAAACCCCGCCTGGACACGTTCCTGTGCAACCTGCTCTGGGTGGCCCTGCATTGGCAGGGGGTTGGACTAGATGATCTCCAGAGGTCCCTTCCAACCCCTACCATTCTGTGATTCTGTGAAATCATAACATGCAGTTGCTGCTATGAGCACACAGAATAAGCATACTCTCAGGTGTGTGACAGATATCCTAGGGTAGTTGAGACAAAGTTCAAAATTTAGAGTGTTGGAGATGAATATTCCAATAGATACTCACACATCTTATGCCAGCTTTGTCTCTCAGTTGTAATGCAAAGGGATGTCTCCAGCTTTACCCAAGTATGAACCGTGTACCTTGAAGACTCTGCAAAGCTTTGTCTCTACCACCTGGGACATAAAATCGTCGTGATTGAGGACATATGGGGAAAAAATTCACACTACATCTTGTCCAGATGCAGTTTTCCACTTAGGCCGGGATCTGGAAAGCATTACAGAGTCTACGTAGTCCAGTAGCACAAAGTGCCTGAGAACACATAATAAGAGGAAATCTGGTGTTAAAATAGAAAACTGTGATACATAAACTTCCCCATAGAAGCCACCCCTGTCCCTGGCAACATCTAGTGATATGTAAGACAGGGGCTTTTTTTTGGGTTTGGCACAGTCCAGAGTATTTATAATCGCTTCTGTGTTGGCTGGAGAAACCGTTCTGGAGCTTGTTGCACGTTACGAATGCCAAAAGATACTCATGATTGGTTTTGTTTGCACAGATTTTGTTGTGTGACTCGTGTGACAGCGGATACCACACCGCCTGCCTTCGCCCGCCTCTGATGATAATCCCCGACGGAGAGTGGTTCTGCCCACCTTGCCAGCACGTACGGTTCCTGTTCGACCTCACTCTTCTCCTTTTCAGCTTTCCTTGTGGTTGTGGAGATTTGTTGAGAGTTTTAACAAGTTCTTTTATCATTTACAAGGTCTAGGCAATCCTGCTTCAGCAGGGGAGTTGGACTAGATGATCTCCTTCCAACTCTAAAAAATTCAGTGAAATTCAGTGAAATTTTTCTGTTAAAAAAATAGTCTGTGATAGATTTTAGGGATGCTCGTCTTCACTCTTGCCCGTTAGTAAAACTGAATTTTGTGAGGTGTTTTTTCTTTTCCCTTTCTTTTTTTCCTGCTGACGGGTACCTGGGAATCTCCAACCACACCGGTCTTCTCCCATCTTGGGTTAAATGGCCTCAGGACTAACAGAGTATTAAAAATATAATGTTTTAATTTTTCCCCCAAGAAACATCCTGCTATCATCCTGGAGGGCTGGATCAGCGGCCAAAGCAAACAGCCGTTTCTGAAGTGCTGTTTCTTCTTTAGAAGCTCGTTAGAGAAAGCCGCTGTATCTAACGAGTCTCGGGGTATAGTTTCCCCTGCTGGGAAAGCCAGCCTTGTCCTTGGCAAATAATAAACAAGCATGAACACTTTTTTGAAGGGTAGAAGCTGCTTCTGCCAAAAAACCAACCCTAAACCATAGTACACGTGTCCAGTTTCATTTAAAATACATCTAAAATAGCAAGATCTGCAGGGATGGTGTCGGGGAGGATAAGCTGGAAGAGCGTGTGATGCTGTTCATGTTAAATGAGCGGGGAACCATTTATGCACGTTTGCAGAATAATCTGCCTGATCCCAAACCCTTTCCTTGCTTTTAGAAATATTCTTTGCCAAAAGGGCTGTCGCCCTGCGAAAAGGGGAGCCACCACTGGGCCATGGCTTGTCAGGGCTCTACCCAGCGTTGATTTTCAGTTGTTTTCTGAGGAGTGTTTTTAAATAATGATGATCTTGAATATGTGAATGTTTTTACACCATTTGGGATTGCAGCTTGGAGTCAGAGCATCTCTTTTGTTCTGTTGCTGCTTAGTAATTCTTAGTCATTTCTATGTTGCTGCTTAGTAATTTTTAATATGAAAAATGACAGATCTGTAAAAGTGGGAAGATTATCCTTGGAAATAGCACGAAGAGGGCGTTAACATGGAATAAGGCACACTTTTTTACATACGGCTCCTTGAGTATTAAGTGGTGGTGTAAGATATGGAATGTTTGGTAAGAAAATGATGAAATGAAAAAAGTATAAACTTTTTACTGCTGGGTCCACAGACTCGTGTTTTCCAAAGATTAAGGACAGACAGGTATCGCTGTGTGTGTAACACCCCCAGCTTTTTCTATGTGTATTATGAGTGTCTCTGAAATCCTCACGTTTCTCTGAGGCGAAGTTGTAAATACCAACAAAAAAGCAGTACTTATTTAGAAGTATGTTTATTCTAAACATCTTTAATACTTGCTTTAGGCACATTGCTTCCTGCAGTAAATGCCAGTGACGGGGAGGGTGCATCTCTCTGGCAGTTCACAGGGAAGCACGTGTATTTTAGGAAAAACAGTCTTTGCTGTAAAGCCTTGTTCATCGAAGAGGACCCCCCCAGTGTAGCAACGCACTCACCCTTCTTCCAGACAAATCTAGAAATAGTGAATGAAGTTATCTGAACGTTAGTTGGACACGACAATAGTTGGTGATGAAAGAAACTAATACTGCGTTTCGTTCCCTTAGAAATTACTCTGCGAGAAATTAGAAGAACAGTTACAAGATCTGGATGTGGTCTTAAAAAAGAAGGAGCGCGCGGAACGCAGGTACTGTCGCTTGGTGGCATTCTCAGCAGGGGGGCAGTAATGACTGAGCGGGCATTCAAGTAACTGGGGACTGGGGGAGGGAAAGTAGCGACGAGACTGGGAATTGGTAAAACCAGTTTTGACTTCCCACTGGTTACCGTAGAGCTTGCAAGAAGGAAGAAAAAGTCCATTAATTGGAAGTGAATCTGTATTTGTATTAAACTTTGCTTAAGGTGCCTGAAAACACATTTGGCTTTTCTGTACCAGTGGGGAAATGGTTTTCAGCACTGGTTCAGCTGCACGTGTTAGTAACGCAGTCAGCCGTGCTGTAAGCAAGGTGAACTCCTGACTTTGATACGAAGGTTATCCAGATTCATGTGGTTTTTGAGTCTTGTTGCTTTAAATTCTCTTTAAATTTTGCCGAATTTACCAGATGATGCAATTGCTGGTGGGGATGGATGAGCTAAATTACCATTTACCGCTTCCAAAGGCTAAATGCAAACCGATTTACTGCGTTTATGAACAGCATCCTTAATATTTGGAACATCCCATCTGCAGTTTTCAGACCTGCAAATGAGGGACATGAAACACAAGTCTGCATAATTTATACCTTTTAGGACATATATTGAGTACTTTGCAAAATGTAATAACGTCTGTATGCATTATTAAAGAAAATTTTGCATGAATTGGATCTTAAAAGGCAAATTTCACCAGAAGGTGAGACCCTTTTAAAGAAAGTAAACGAGCTAGTTTATATTTGCAGCAGGGACAGTGATATCACGTGGGATGTAGTGATTTGGTGCTGGGATGAGCAGAGCGCAATCACTGTCTGTTTTCATAGAATCTTAGAGAGTGGAAAGGACCTTTCAGGTCATCGAGTCCAACCATTAACCCAACACTGACAAAATCGTTGAATCATTCAGGTTGGAAAAGACCCTTGGGATCATCAAGTCCAACCATCATCAAGTCATCATCAAGTCGACCCTACTCTACAGTAAAGTTCTCCCCTGCACCATATCCCCCAACACCACATCTAAAGGACTCTTAAACACATTCAGGGATGGTGGCTCAACCACCTCCCTGGGCAGCCTATTCCAGTGTCTGACCACTCTTTCTGTGAAGAATTTCTTCCTGATGTCCAGTCTAAACCTACCCTGTTGCAGCTTGAAGCCATTCCCTCTTGTTCTATCGCTAATTACCTGTGAGAAGAGACCAGGACCAGCCTCTCCACAATGTCCTTTCAAGTAGTTGTAGAGAGTGATGAGGTCTCCCATCAGCCTCCTCTTCCTCAAACTAAACAGTCCCAGCTCCCTCAGTCGCTCATGTTCATAAGATTTATGCTCCAGGCCCTTCACCAGCTTCCTTGCCCTCCTCTGTACCCGCTCCAGCACCTCGATATCTCTCTTGGATTGAGGTGCCCCAAACCATCACTAAACCATGTCCCTCAGCACCACCACGTCTGCCTGGCTTTAAATACCACCAGGAACCACTTCCCTGGGCAGCCTGGTCCAAGGCTTGACAACCCTTTTGGGGGAGACATTTTTCCGAATATACATCCTGAGCCTTCCCTGGTGCAACTTGAGGCCGTTTCCTCTTGTCCTATTGCCTGTTTCTTGGGAGAAGAGACCGACCCCCCCTGGCTACACCCTCCTTTCAGGGAGTTGGAGAGAGCCAGAAGGTCTCCCCTCAGCCTCCTTTTCTCCAGGCTGAACACCCCCAGCTCCCTCAGCCTCTCCTCACCAGACTTGTGCTCCAGACCCCTCACCAGCTCTGTTGCCCGTCTCTGGACACACTCCAACCCCTCAATGTCTTTCCTGTCCTGAGGGGCCCAAAACTGGACACAGAACTTGAGGTGAGGCCTCACCAGGGCCCAGTACAGGGGGACAGTCATTGTCCTTATCGTGCTGACCACACTATCACAGGCCAGGATGCTGTTGGCCTTCCTGGCCACCTGGGCACACTGCTGGCTGATGTTCAGCCAGCTGTTGGCCAACACCTCCATGTCCTTTTCCCCCAGGCAGCTCCAGTCACTCGTCCCCAAGCCTGTAACAAAGCTTCCTTCAAATCTCCTGGTTGTTATTGCTGTTGCAGCAGCAACAAATGACAGTGACAGATCAGGTACCAACTGTTCCCAACATTGCTGCTTCTGCTCAGAGATCCAGATCACACCGCGGTAAAATTCTCCAAATTCTACTGAATTTGCAGCTTTGGGAATGAAACTATTAGCTATTTTTATGAGCGAGCTCAGCTTACACGCAGGCTCCATCTGTGCAAGGCACGAGGGAACCGTGTCTGCTGCTCTGCTTTATGGTGGGAAAACTCATTACTAATGAGCAATATTTTTGGACCCACTTTGGTAAATATTCCACTGGCAAACATTTCATGGAACGCGAGCTTTTCCCCTGTCTGTCTTGCTTTCTTGAAATCACCAGTGTTGCATAAAAATACCATCTTTTAAGGGTTACAGGAGAGCATACAATTGCTATTCCAGCACTTTGCAGGGTCTGAAACAGATGTTTAACAACCATTTTGCAATCTGATCCTCATCTCAAACAAACCTGATCTTTTGTATTGTATATCATAAGACCTTTTTTTTTTTTTAAGTCTCTTAAAAAGAGAAAAGAGCTCAGGTTATAAAAGATTTCGTGATACAATACAGTTAGATATTGAAGTCTTTCAGCTTAACTGGGGTACATTTTAGCAAACTGCAAGGTAAAAAAGCTGAGGAATTATAATGCTAAAAGAAATGATAGTCCTTACAACAGCTTGGTGTGGAAATTAAAGCAGGTTGGTTGGTTGGGGCACAGAAATGCTGTAATGTTTCTGTAAAATCATGGTATGTGTTGTCTGAGAGAGAAGAAAATCAGCTCTCATGGTGGGCACACACACTTAATCAATTCTTTGAACCAGCGTTAATTATCGTGCTTTTTGAACTAGTGACACTGTCGTGCTCTTTCAACTATTCTTCAGCTTTCAGGAATCCCACTGGAATTGCTTCAGCTGCTCAGCTACATTCTTACATGTCCCCCAACCATTATGTCACAGCCTTTTTTTTTTAATGAAAACTTTAGGTTTCATGTTGACCTACAAATACATAGATCAAAGTCAGACCTGTTTGGGTTTTTTTCCCCCCTGTTCATGAATACAAGGTGCTACCACAACAACCTGGCTGAATTTTGGGGTTTTTATGTACACACTAACTTCTATAATTGTGTCCTACCACCTGCTAGAGTGAGTGGGCATTAAAGCTTTTATGGGTTCCTCTTTTAGTTAATGTTAGAGACCCTCCGACTCCTTGATAGGAACTCGTTTTAGGGACCATCGTCTGCTTCTCCCAGGCCAAATCAGGTGGAGTACGTACTTCTTTTCATCCACACTTCCAGGACTTCCCTGTAGTAATTTGTGGAGCCACTTAACATGAGAGAAAATGTCTTCTGGATTCATCTTGGAAGAGTTTATAACCAGTCAGTGCTTATCTGCACCCACCGCTGGAGACCTGTTGGTTCAGATGTTTAAACTATTGGGTTAAGTGTTGAGCTTCTGTGTGCTACCCATGAATAAGGAATGCATCTGATACTTCATTTTACATTTCTTAAAAGACCTTTACCTCACCAGGATTGGCTTGTTTCCTTTGCTGATTTCTTCAGCGGTTTGTGCTCAAGCCAGGGAGAGGAAAAGCAGAGCTCGAAACCTCACTGATCTGTGTAAAACCGGCTGAATTTCTCTCATCTCTCTTGTCTCTTGATGTTTTGCATTACAAGAAAAGAGAAGTGGAGGAAGCTATCAAAGACACTTGCTGAATACTAAAAAATCTACATTTCTAGTTCCTTTCTCATTTTAGCAGTGGCATTCCTTGACTTAAGATGCTATTTTAATTCATTATCAAGAGCATAGTGATTTTGCACAGTGTATGACAAAATTCTTCATCATCCAACCAATCTCATGGTGCTAAGATGGATGAAGAAGGTTTTTTTGTGCCATCAGTTTGGAGAACTGACATTACGAGACAAAACCAATTACTGGTTCACACAGCCAGTGTGGTTGATTGAGGCTCTTTAGCTCAGGAACTCGGAGATCAGCGTTGGGTCTTGCGTGATCTCATCTCAGCTCTAACGATGTTTCACTGGATCCTGAAAGTTGGAGGTCTGCTGGCAAAGGTCTAGCTCATACATTTTCCCCCCAGCAGGATTGTTCTTCAGAGTGTATGGTCTAAAATACTGTTATTCACAATAATTTTAAAATCTTTAGAGATGTGGCTTGCATTTAGAGGCGTTGCAGAGCCAAATAAATCATAGAATCATAGAAATGTTGAGGTTGGAAAGAACCTTTCAGATCATCGAGTCCAACCATCAATCTAACACTGACTAAACCATATCTCTAAGCACTATGTCTACCCATCTTTTAAATAGCTCCAGGGATGGTGACTCCACCACTTCCCTGGGCAGCCTGTTCCTGTGCTTAATAACCCTTTCAGTGTACAATTTTTTTCCTAATATCTTCATTTGTTTAGATTATCCCTTGTTTTCCTTGAAAAAGGCTAGTAGGGACCTAAGGTGATGGTGGCTTGGTTTAGTACCTGGCTGTTCTTCCTGACAGAGTGCAACTGGAGGTGTGAGGGTACCCAAGGCATCTCGAGTTGGGACTGACAGATAGGACAAGACCTGTGGGACACTTGTGTCCTTCAGGAGCTGCAAGCAGAGACCAGGAGCCAGGGTTGTGCCCAGAGCAATTCAGATGATGTCAAGGCAAGAGAAATGTCAACTTGAATTTTACTTACTTTGATATAGTTCTATAACAAACTGTGGACAAGGAGGACAGCCTACTTCTCCTTACAAGTGTTGTTCCTGTATTTGGGTTCTGTTCTCGCTCCCATCTTCAGTCTTGTGTTCTCTAGCCCAACCTATCCCCTTTTTTTCAGCCTTGCTCACCAGACCATGTCTGCTGCCCTCTCATAACTCATCCTGGCTGGCTCTGAACTCTTAGAATCATAGAATTGTCTAGGTTGGAAGGGACTTTTCAGATCATTGAGTCCAGCCATCAACCTAACACTGTCAAAAACCATCACTAAACCACATCTCGAATCCCCATGTCTGCCTGTCTTCTAACTTCCCTGGGCTGGAGGCTGGATCCCATCTTTCTTGGAAGTATGTGTGGTGCCCAGATGGCACCAAATACTCCAGCTGGGTGTGAACAGGGCTGACTTTCAGTCGTCCTGTTGGCTGTTCTCCTCTTCACCCGTCCATCTGTCATCATGGTAGTTTCCCCAGGAGCTTGGCTCTCTTGATCTTTGTTCAGGCTCTTCTCCTCCGGTAAAGAATTGCTTTGTAGGTGGTTATTTGTTCCCTGGTGTTTCTAGAGTTGATTGTTCCCACCCGGGCCTAAACTCTGGCACTTGTCCATGTTGGATTCCATCCCATCTTTGTGTAATTCTTCCAGTTCAGTGTGATTTTGAGTTCCTGTTTTATCTTCCAGCACCTCTAAGGTTGGTGGTAGTTATGGATCTGGCAGTTACGTCAGATCTGGTGTGGATCTGGTAGTTATGGATCTTGATCACAACGTTATTATTTTTCAGTTTCTTTTTAATTGCTTTTTACACCCCAATTCAGTCCTTTCTGTGGTGCCTGCAATTCTCAAGTGCTGTTGTTTGTCGGAACTCCTTGGAAATCTCTTGCATTATGCCTGCAGGAAAATGTAATCATGTGAGATTTAGCACATAATTCCAACTAAAATAACTGTTTTCGGCTGGAACATCCACTTGGGGTGCTCCTGCCTAGTGATAGTAAGAGCTTCAAACGGTGCTAATTGCAGCATTATTTTCCATATCTCCAGTCTTGCTGTAAGCTTATTTTTGTTTTTTTCTCTCCTAAAGAAAAGAGCGATTGGTGTATGTGGGTATCAGTATTGAGAACATCATTCCACCTCAGGTAAGTTACTGCATTTTATTACTGTTTTATTTTCCAAACTTCTCCGGGAAGAAGTTTCTCAGAGGCACATTAGAAGTAGCATCTTAGAAAAATCAATCCATGTGCGGGTCAGAAATAATTCTAGACCTTTCGTTTTAGACCGAGATTGAATTTAGCAGAGAAACCAAGGGAGTTTTATTGTGTTTATTAGAACCAGCTGGTGCCGAACAGAGTCCTCTGGCAGTGAAGGAACCCCCTCCCTGCCCATTTCAGTTGGGTTTTGAGCAGAGCGCTCTAAATTCTGTAGTTTATAAAGGTGGGATTGAGTTTATTTAATTCTGGTGTGGGCTCTTCTCTACGTCTGAGCTAATTGCTGTAGCTTTCCTTTGGAACTGATGGAAACAAATGGCTTATGATTCAAAGGGAATACGTAGTATCTGTTAGAAGCGTCACATTTGCCTCCGACAAATGTGTATTGAAGTCACATGTGGTTAAAAACTATAAACATTTAGTGTTTTATTAACAGCTGCTTTTATATTGTTTCCCTTTACAGAAGAGGAAAATGTTTTTCTTCATGCGGAGAACAGCCTCTTCTCACTTCTTAAATACACTTTAAAGTGATTCTCTTGAAGTCTTAGCCAAATGCCTGCGTCCCAAATTGTATAATCTGTTCCTTGCATGAGAGTTGAAAATGAAGCCTTTGTTTGTTTTAAACGTAGACTTTCCACTCTGACTGACTGTAATAAAGCCAGCTTTCTCCCTCTGTCTCTGGATAACAGAAAAATGATAACAGATTTTACAAACTTGCAAAAGAGTCTCTGGCTGGGAGCAAATATTTGAAAAATTCAGCCTGGGGGCAGATTGATTTAATTTTTTTAAATGAATAGCTTGGAAAAAATAATATAAAATTAATTTGTGTGGAACTTTATTGAAACCACACCATGTAAAGGTGTCTCTGTGCTCAGTATATAGAGATACCAGCAACAAGTTGTTCAGCTGCTGTGTTTATTGGTCCTGGGGGTGTCACCGGAGGGATCATCTCAGTGGTGTGGTATAAACACGATGATACAACAGCCTGAACCCTCAAACTCTGTATTTTTGAACGTCTGTAGCCCCTGAGGGCAATATGTGCAAGTGTTCACCTGAACCCTGCTGCAGCAAGAGGCAAAAAGGTGTCGTGTTGGGCATTTGAGCTTCTAGATCGTGTGAATATCTCTGTCGTGAGCTCGGCCATGAGTGTGGGAGGAAGGGGGAGATAAAGCTTTTTGACATCTCTGTTTTACGTGAACAGGAGCCAGAAATACCTGAAGGTCAGGAAGAAAAGAAGAAAGATTCCAAAAAGCCAAAATCGAAGCTGCTTGAAAGGAGGTCTACCAGAACCCGAAAATGCATAAGCTACAGGTCAGCGGCTTGATTAAATGGCTTGTAAAACTAAAAAAAGCCTTTTTCTTTCTCAGGCAGCTCACCACTTCTCACACACGTTTTTATATTTAAAAGAGAGGCCAAAGTAAAGCGTCTTTGCCCTTTCCAGTGGATACTGGTTAGGCTTGGTGGTTGCAAAAGCAAACGAGGTGGTATAATGAAGGGATGATGCATAAAAGAAATATGAAGTATACGGGGAAGGTTTGGGTGTTGGTGCAGTTTCTGGAGTAAGTTAAAGCAGGTGAATCACACCTCTGCTCTCTGCTGAAAGGGAGGCTTAGGCTTGTGTCTAAAGGCCTTAAATTCCTCTCTCTCTTTCCCTCTGCCCTTACGGCTTCTTCAGATGAGAGGGGCACGGAACTTAAAATGCAATTATGAGACAGGATGCCTAAAACTGGTCTGTAACTCTTTAGAGAAATTGTGATAAAACCCGCGATTAGTAAATTAAAATTCCAAGCTATTTAGACTCTCCGCATTCTGAAAGTAGAACAGGTCACTAAAGTTCCAAAATTCAGCCTGATCTTAAGATTATCTTTTGTTCTTGAGTGTATCACTAAGGTGTTTTATAAACTATTCTTAAATAATATCTTGAGATGCTCTGTACCCTCTTCAGTCCAGCAGGCAAGAGGGCTCCCTTTGGGGATTAGAGAAGAATGTGGTTGCTGGAGAGCTTGTGGGTTTTTTGTCCCAGCTGCATTAGGAATTAAAAAACCAGAAGTATTATTTTCCTGTACTAGCTCTATGTAGACCTTTATCATGAAAAATTAGAACGTTACAACTTTGAAAACCTTCCAACCATACCCATGATTAAACACCCAGTCAGCCTGGTTTTGCCGTTGAGGGGAGGCAGGGTGTTTGTATACGCTGAATTTTCCGGCCTGTTTGGAAAACTTAGTCTGACCTTGCTTAGTTGTTGATTTTTGGCAACTTTTTAAATGAACAGCAGAAGTCACGCTAACGAAAATGCCATTGCTGCTTCAGGAAATGAAGTATTTCTGTAAGGAACGTTATGGCCCAGGCAAGATTATGTAGATTTGCTCTTATGCTCATGACAGCATCTGACCAGGAGAAGAAAAATCCCTTGCCTGTAGGGTGTCTGGCACGACTTCAGCAGGACATATGTTGTGCAAAGTCAGTAATTTTTATTGGGAATAATGTTTTGTAGACTCATAGAATGGTTCAGGTTGGAAGGGACCTTAAAGATCATCGAGTTCCAACCCCCTGCCCATGGGCAGGGACACCTCCCACCAGACCAGGTTGCTCCAAGCCCCATCCAGCCTGGCCTTGAACCCCTCCAGGGATGGGGCAGCCACAGCTTCTCTGGGCAACCTGGGCCAGGGTCTCACCACCCTCACAGCAAATTTCTTCCTGCCATCTCATCTAAATCTTCCCTTTTTCACTGTAAGTCCATTACCCCTCGTCCTATGGCTCCACTCCCTGGCCAAGTGTCCCTCCCCATCTCTCCTGTAGCCCCCCCCCCCCC